>RJWJ010010518.1:0-46782 GCA_004363605.1 Indri indri | reverse complement strand
CGGCTCAGAGTTTGAGACCAGCTTGAGCAACATAATAAGACCCCATATCTACAAAAAATACAAAAATTAATGGGGCATGGTAGCGTGCCTATAGTCCCAGCTACTCAAGAGGCTGAGGCAGAAGGATCCCTTGAGCACAGCAGATCGAGGCTATAGTGAGCTATGATGATGCCATAGGGTCTCAAAAAAAAAGAATCTTGATTTATACCTTATAGCATACACAAAATCTAATCCAGATGATTTATAAAAGGTAAAATTATAAAGCTCTAGACAACATAAAGAGTATATGTTCATTACCTTAGGGTAGGCAAATAATTCTTTTTTTTTTTTTTTTTTTTGAGACAGTCTCACTCTCTTGCCTGGGGCGAGTGCTGTGGCCAGCCTAGCTCACAGCAACCTCAAGCTAGTGGGCTCAAGCAATCCTACTGTCTCAGCCTCCCGAGTAGCTGGGACTACAGGCATGTGCCACCATGCCCAGCTAATTTTTTCTATATATATTTTTAGCTGTCCAATTAATTTCTTTCTATTTTTAGTAGAGACGGGGTCTCGCTCTTTGCTCAGGCTGGTCTCGAACTCCTGAGCTCAGAACGATCCACCCGCCTCGGCCTCCCAGAGTGCTAGGATTACAGGCGTGAGCCACCGCGGCTGGCCCAAATAATTCTTAAACAGGGTATATAAACAAAAGATAAGTTGGACTGTATTAAAGTTAAGAACTTCTATTCATTGAAACACACCATTAAAAAAATAAAAAGGAAAGACAGAGAGTGGGAAAAGTTATTTGCAATAGATGCCTGTAACAAAAGAATCATATCCAGAATATACAAAGAACTCCTACAAATAGGAAAAAGACAACCAAATGGAAATATGGGCCAAGGAACTGATCATGCAGGTCACAAAGGAGATAAACAATCAACATTTCAAAAGGTGCTTGACTTCATTCAGGTAAATGCAATTAAAGCCTCAATGAGATACCACTATGCACACGCTGAAATAGCTGAAATTTAAAAGGTTGGCATCAAGAGTTGCCAAAGATGTGAAAAAACAAGACATATATTGCTATAGGAGTTTGAACTATTGTAATCTCTTTGAGAAACATATTGGCAATATCTACTGAAGCTAAACATATGTATGCCCTGTGACTCAGCAATTCTGTTCCTAGGTATATACTTACAGAAATACACGTACATCAATTAATAAATTTCTTTTTAATGATAGGAAAAATAAATACCAGTACCAATTTGGGATACTGGTTATCTCCGGGGGACAGAAGGTGAAGAGGGAGGGAGAGAAGGGAATAAGATTAGAGAGCCATATATAAAGGTTTCAACTTTGTCTGAAATATTAGTTTCCTTAAAAGAGAATTTAAAGCAAATATAAAATATTAAGATTTGATAAAGCTATGTGATAAGAATATGGGTATTTGTTATAATAACCTTTATAACTTCCTATATGTCTAAAATATTTTATAAATAAGTTTTAAAAATCTTGTAGAAGAATAAGGACTCAGGATTTTCAGGTGTCACTGATTTTTTAAAAAATTGCAATATTAGGTCGGGCGCGGTGGCTCACGCCTGTAATCCTAGCACTCTGGGAGGCCGAGGCGGGAGGAACACTTGAGGTCAGGAATTCCAGACCAGACTGAGCAAGAGCGAGACCCCTCTCTACTAAAAATAGAAAAAATGAGGCCGGCGTGGTGGCGCGCCTGTAGTCCCAGCTACTCGGGAGGCTGAGGCAGGAGGATGGCTTGAGACCAGGAGTTGGAGGTTGCTGTGAGCTAGGCTGATACCATGGCACTCTAGCCCGGGCAACAGAGTGAGGCTCTGTCTCAAAAAACAAAAAGTCACAGAGCCTAAAGAATCTGTCTCAGACTTTTAGGGAACTTGATCAGGTCCTACCCACCCGACAGCTCCTCCGAAAAGCCTCAGATTTGGGGATGAGCCCAAACTCACTCACTTCTGCACGTGTCCTGTGCTGCCATCTACTGGTTTCTGGGAAGCATCGACCTCCTCTGTTGTATCCTGGGACGGGGGGGAGGAGGCGTTGGAGAGAAAAGGGCTCAAGTGCCAATTAAATTGCAGAACATATATAACTGTCGCGTAGTTAGTTCTCTTGACATCTGTACAAGGCAAAGGCCCTACTTTCCTCCAGAAATCGCAGGCCCTCCTAACTCCTAATTCTGTATCAACAGTTATACTCGTAAAATTCACAGACCTGCTTGCTGACCTATCTCAACGGGTACAGATCTGACTCCGACTGCCTATCCCAGAACCCAGACCCCCCCGCACAGCGTAGGCTTCATAAAGTGCTCAATCCCACATACCTGAAGTCCCACCGCCCAGATTACCCTATTTTTACAGACCTCTGAGATTCCTTGCATTACCTTGCAAACCCTACAGACCTTCCCCCATAGGGCAAATGCACGCGCCAACCCAGACGCCCCTACAAAAAGGCTTCAAGCTCCTCAGGCAGTTCACACCAGCTCGAAAGTATCAAGAGAGTCCCGGCCAGGCTCAGAGCTCTCAGGCTTGCGCTTTGGGCCTGGATCCTGTTCCCCACCCTCGCCCGGATCAGGTCAGGTTTGGCTTGCAGCCTGCCGCCCGAGGCCCCGCCCCTGTAAACCTGTCATCACAGAAGCCGCACGTGGCCGGGGTGGGACCTCAGGCGACCTGAAGCCATCACTTTGTCTCTTCCGTCATCCATTGGGGCCGCCGCCGCCAATCAGAGCCAGCAGATCCGGGCTGGAGCGCGAGGGCCCGGGTGAGGCGAGCCGGGGTAGGGGCGGGGGGAGGAGAGGCTGCGCTGGGAAGGTGCTCGAGATGGAAGCTGTACTGGCTAGAGTTCTGCCAGGCTGGAATCTGAGGGGGCGGGTCTCGGTGAAAGGCTGGGAGACCAAAAGGGGGCGGGCATCAGGGGTGGGACCTGGGAAAAGCGGAGGATCCTGGGGAAATGCAAAGTAGACGCGAAGGGGGCGGAGCCAGAAGGGGCGGGGCCCTGGCTACAGGGGAAGAGCCCGAGGAATTAAAGAAACCAAGAAAAGGGGACTAACCGCGGGAAGGTGGGAGGTGGGACCGGGGAGAGGGTGGGTCTGGGCGTTGCGGGGGCGGGCCTCGGGCCGAAGGGGCGAGGTTTGCAGGCCCTGGCTGCTGCTAGGGCTGCTCAGTAACTGCCCCAATCCACTACCTCCTCAAGTGCAACGGGACCCACGGAACTACAGGTGTGGGGTGGGGTGTGCATGGAAGAAGGGACAAGAACGGGGGTGTGCTTGGCAGAGGGGCACTGTTGGAGATAACCTGAAGACTGCTATGTGCGGGCGGAGGGAGATAAGACATGGAGTGGAGGGAGCAGTTGGGGACTCAATGTGTGGGCAAGGAGGTGCATTCTCCAGAGCCCCCTGTGGGGGAAGGGCGAGAGTGCTTTGTGGGGGTGGAAGGTACGGTGTGAGGGGGCGGGGTCGCTGTGGAGGATTGGAAGCGATACGCGAGGGGGAGGGGATTTGGAGGCGCTTTGCGGGAAGCGGGGCTGTGTGAGGGGGAAGGGCTTGTGATCTGGAGTGTGGGAGGGTCGGAGGGGCTGTGTGGAGGAAGAGGGGATGGGGCTGTAGGCACTGTGAGAGAAGGGTTATAGGCCCCTGTGGTGGGGGGAGGGGGGGAGAACCCTAGTGCTTTGAGAAAGTAACAGTTTAGAGCACAGTAGTGACTCCAGGAAGAAATTTGTGTTCTGTGTTTTAAGGCGTGAGGGTGGTAGAATTAGTGGGGGGAAAAAGCCACTCTGTAGTACTCCTGGCTGCTCAGCTCCTAACTCCATCTTCTGGCCTGGGCACTCTTAGAGAGGAGCCAGGCCCAGCTTGCCACCAGGGTTTGTGTGACTGTCTCAGTCTACTTTGGATTTGTCCAGCTGAGACTGGGGTTTCTTCCCCTAGCTGATGTCCCTGGGGACCCTTCCCCAACTTGGTTCCTGTCAACGTCCCACCCTAGTTCCTGTTCCTCCCAGAAGCCTGCCTTGGTCTCTGTCTCCCTCCCTCCCCCCTTTGCCCTGCCCTTATGCTCTGGGCGTGCTCATTTCCCACTTCCTTCCTCGCCTTGGGGCCTGGCCTGGTCCTTGCCTATCTAGGAGCTGTGCCCTGCACCGAACTTTGTACTCAATGACTAGAGACCCTGGTAATCAGCAGCAAAGCTCAGATCCCACCCCCACTTCTACCACCAAAGTCTCTCCCAACAGACCCCCAAGTGACTGGTAGCCACATTTTACCACTTGCCAAAAACTGATTTTCCCCACCTTTGTCCCTCCCCTGGGTGGAGAATCCTAGGGTCCTCAAAAATTCTGTGCTTCTATGGGAATGGGGAAGTGGTAAGCAGTATTGAGGGTCTTTGATCTCTGTTTTAAGAGGTTGGTCACTATTGTAAGCTGAGCCCAGGAAGGGATGTGAGATTCCAGCCTCAGCCAGCGGAGGAAAAGGGAGTGGCTCCCCACACTCCTGGCTTGGAAGCTGACTGTCAGAACTGAGACTAGGACCTAGTCCTCTTCTGGACTCCTTTGGTTCCCTGAGGGGGCTCGATGTACTGCCAGAGTCCTTTTTGTCCCTAGGCTAGCTGGGAGAGGGTGGGAAAGTCTTGTGTTCCACACAGTGGCTGAAGGAGTGTGACAGTGTTGCTGAAATGGGGCCCCAAGCCAGCCTCCTCACACAACCACCCAGTAGCTGAGAGACTGGCTGGGGAGGGGGTGTGTGCTGAGGACAGACAAAGCCCTGGGGTAGGGTGGGGTAAAGGAGGGCAGGCTGAAGCCTTTTGAGGAGGAGCTGATTACTATGGCAACACTGCTTCCCAGACAGTCTCTCAGAGAGGGCGGGCCTGGGGCAGACACACTCTAGCTTCCTCAGGACTGGGGCGGTTTGTGTGAGTGGGTGGGGCATGAAGAGAAAGGGCATCAGTTTGCTGGGCTGAGGCTGAGCATATAGCCTTTCAGCTTTGGTGCAAGCAGCATTCAAATGCTTGAGCCTATCCTCTGAAACGGATATGAGTGAACAGCCATTAGAATTATAGCAGTTCGAGGCCAGAGTTTTAGTGGCCTTTAACAGTCATTATTTATTCAAACCTCATTTAACTGATTTGGAAATTTATGGCCAAAGAGATTGTGATTCCCCAGGTCTCACAGTGAAAGAACAGGAGTTAGGATCCAGGTCTCCTGATTGCTGTTCACTCAGTCCAGGGCCTGTTGTTTTCTTCAGCCAATGTTTACTGAGCACCTATCATGTGCCAGGCACTAATGTTGACTCTGGGAATATAAGCATGAACAAAACAGACAAAGTTACTGCTCTCATGGAGTTTCCATTCCAATAAAGGGAGAAAGAAATTGTATGTTTGTGGGTAGGTGGTTGTCAAGTAGTGATTACTGCTATAAAAAAATAAAGCTAGGTAAGGCCTCTCGATTGTACCTGCTTGTATGCTGCTTTCCCAAGGCCACTAAGGCCTGGAACATCTTTGATCCTTTACTCTGAAGTGTTGTCCTCTGACCTCTGACCAAGGCCTGGGCCTATGGTAGTGGCAGTAAGAGAGAACAAGGTGGGGTTGCTAAGGGATTATTCCTTTCCTACAGTGTTCTGTGTCTCTACCTGTTTTCCTAGTAAGCTTTTACTAGCCAAGTAGGCTCTTACATTGGTACTCTGCAATTTTGTTCAGGGTGTTTCCTTAATTCTTTTTCTTACCTTTAGGGAACCAGCAAGGAAGTCAGTACAAAAGAACTAAGTTCTTTTTCAGGGTTTTCCTCGTGGTCTGTGAGGAGGAGAAGGGAGCCTGCAGGAACTGTTTCTTGTTTTGTCTCTCCTAAGTCTAGAGCACAAGGAGGAAGCAGGGGGAGGGGAGCCTCTTTTTACTGTCTAGTAACAACCTCAGGGCCCTGGGGGGGCCCACAAACAGGCAAGGCAGAAACAAGGACCTAGCGCCTTCTGTGGCCTCTGAACTGTAGAAGAATAGACTTTCTCTCTTTTTGCCTAGTGTTTGTTTCCTGCTTCTGTGGACAACTGGGAGAAAAAGCCTCCTAACTTCCAAACCATCTGACTTGCTGACAGGTGCAGAGGGCAAGGTAAACAGGACTATATATTTTCTTAGGTTGCCTCTAGAGCAGTACCTCTAAAAAAATGCCTTTGAATGCCAAATCCTTACAAAAGTTTCCATCCAGGTCATTTAAAGAATAGGAGGATTGGCTGGGCCCAGTGGCTCACACCTGTAATCCCAGCACTTTGGGAGGCCAAGGGGGGAGGGTCGCTTGGGGACAGGAGTTGAGACTAGTCTGGGCAACAGAGTGAGACTCCATATCTACAAAAAATTAAAACATTAGCCAGGCATGGTGGTGCCCCTGTAGTCCTAACTACAGGCTGAGGGCAGGAGGATTGCTTGTGCCCGGGAGTTTGAGTTTACAATGAGCTATGATTGCACCACTGTACTCCAGCCTGGGTGAAAAAGCAAGACCCTGTCTCTGAGAAAGAAAAAAAAAAAAAAGACTATGAGGGCAAGGGTTAGGGATGCTGGTTCTGCTGCCACTTGATTTGGCTGAGTCTGGGATGGGCCTGGGGCCTAGTGACTCAGGGGGAGGGTGGGGAGTTTGGAGGGAGCTGTGAGTCATGGGGGTGAGCTCCATCACAAGAGTTGGGCTCATGTCCCCCACTCCAGGCAGAAATCTTCCTATCCTACTTCCCTGAGTGCTCTGCCTCCTTGAACAGGGGATTGTGAGTAGAAAGAGTGCAGCAGAAGGGATGGGGCAGCCCGATCTCAGAATGGGAGTTCAGATACACAAAGAATAATGCTGATCCCTGAAATTAAAATGTATCCATGTCTCAGGAGCCTTTGAGTCCCCTCTAATGAACGTAAAAGAGCATCAATTATAGAATAAGAGAGGGTCCGACTTTAGGCCTTTTTCTTCTGCTCTGGCATGAAGGAAGCTTCCTGGGTGCCAACAGTCCTCTGGCTCTGGAGCTCTGGTTTGGAAGGTGGGGAGAGATGAATGGGAGTGGGGGTATTTAGGGTCAGGGGTCTGATATAGGAAGAGCAGGCTGACTTTGGAGGTTGTTGAACTGTGTCTATGAAAGCCCTGGGGCTTCCTCTTACTCAGCCTATTCCTATTACTGGAGAGTGGAAGGGCGGTAGAGGTGGGGTGAGAAATGGGAGACCTACGCCTTTAAAAGGGTTAAATGGCAGGGTAGAATGTTGCTTTGGACTGGCAGATGAAGGGTTAAGGAGACGGGCGGGGCGACCTTGGGTAGGCCTGCCCCCTTGTGAACCAATAGGCGGGCATCTCTTGGAGGGGGCGTGCCTCACACTTTAGGTCGCGGGGAGGCTGGCCTCCTGTGGACCAATGAGCACGGTCGCTTACCAGGGAGGGCGTGGCCTTAGGGGGCGTGGCGGCCGTGGCCGCCGCGGCGGGGGTGCTGGGGCGCTGGGCGGGGCGGGCGGCCCCATCAGCTGGTAGGAAATGGCCTGTGAGTCAGAGGGGCAGCGGAGTCGGCGGCTCGGAGCCGGGGCGGCCCCGGGGAGGGACCGTCGCAGGGAGGGGCGCGGCAGCGGCTGGGGGGCTGCGGGCGCCAGAGCCCGCTAGTATTGCACACAAATCTGAACAGAGAGGAGCCTAGCAGAGCAGGGCTCAGCCTGAGCCACCCTTTGTCTGGGTTGGGGGCCCGAGGCAGGGAGGACCGGGGATCCGAAGGGAGGGACCGGGACGGGACGGAAGGGCCTGGAGCAGCGGCCACCGCAGCGGAGCCAATTTGGGAGTGGGGTGAGTGTTTGATAAAGGGAAAGAGCAAATCTCGGAAGCTGCAGTAGGTTGTGGGGCCTGCCCCAGGCTGTGGGGAGGAGAGGAGTGAGAAAGGACCTGGGAGGCTAAACAGGGGATAGGGGATCCTCCAGAACAAGGAGTCCAGGAGTCAGTGACTCTGCGGAGCTTAGTTTGGAAGGACTGCTTAGGTCTGCTCCCTCTTCACTGAGGGTGGAGGGCTCTAAGCTAGGGGCCAAGGGGTTAGTGAGAGAGCAGAGAGCAGAGGTTGACCTTCCTCCCCACAGTGGTGGTCCGTGGTAACAGCCCCCCTATCTTGTGTGGACGTGTGTGGGGACAGAATGTAGAGCAGCTGGCAGCAGTTCTCGCTGCACAGGATAAGGGTGGAAAGCACATGGATAGGAATTCTGCTTCCTGTCACCCTCCTTCATCAGGGTAGAAATGGTTATCTTTAATACTGAAGGCAAGGGGAGAATGAGCCTGCGAGCTCCTACCTATACCAACACCCACCTCACCCACCTTCTAGGCCTAGCAGGTGTCTGAGGGTACAGACGTATTCTGGGACTTGTTGTTTTTGCTGGCCTTGCTCCCTTGGCATGTTGGGAGCTGTAGTCCTTGCCAGCCACAGCCTGGCACAGCTGTTTGATGCCAGCTGCTGCCCACCCCCTGCACCAAGGGTGAGGTTTGGCCTACCCTGCCCCCTTCCCCTGCAATCCTGCCTCATGAGTCAGCTTGAAGCCATGGTCTAGTGCCAGACTGGCTGAGTGGCAAAGGAGTGAGTCTTAGAGCGTCTGTTTGACGGAGTGGGAACTGAGAGAGCTCTGGGGTTAATGAGCAGATGCCAGGCATGCAGGGGTCAAGTAGGGCATCATGTCATCACCTGGCTTCCCCAGGGCAAGGGCTCAATAGGGCAACTGGGATGACCTGGAAGCAGGGATGCTAAGGAAAAGGCCCTTCCTGAATTAGTGCAGGTTGTACCTTTTGACAATACTGACATTGGTGTTCTGCTCTTTCTGGCCATCCCACCCACCACAGGGAACCAAAATGTTCTTAGAGATCTCAATTCTAATGACAACTTGGTGAAATAGGAAAGTGTGGGGTGCAATGATGGGAACTTGGTGTAGGAGAGATTTTCAGTCCCTGGGTACGAATCTCTTTTTCCCTGCCTCCCCCCACCCCCACCTCTGTTGTTGCCAATTCTCCCTGTACGATTAATCTCTCTGCTTCTCTCATGTGGGAAGTTTTTCTCTGCACTGTCAGGACTGCTGCCCAGATCGCCAGGGCTTGCATTCCACTTTTTTTGAGCCCTGCTATGTGTTTACCCCTGTGCTTGGAGTTGGGTAGAGGCGTGGGACCTTTTTCCTCAGGAACCTATGGTGAGACTAGAAGATGCCTTACTCACAGGAACAAGCAGAACTGTCACTGGATTACAGGAGGTAGTGACACTGTCATAGGTGAAGTCTCAAAGGAGGGAGAGGTGTTTATGGTCTGGGGTGGACAGAGCTGACTTTCTGGAGGGGACAGCATTTGGCCCAACCAAGGAAGAAGAGTAGGGCTTGGGTAGGCATACAAGGGGCACTCCTCAAAGGGGAAAGGGCATTGTGGATGGCAGGCAACACAGTCTACTGCCTGAAAGAGAAGGCTGACCGCAGGGGCAGTTAGCATTTAGCTTGATATTCCCCTCACCCTACTATGGCTCCTGAGGGTGGAGTAGTCAGTGAAGATTATCTTGTGCCCTGGCAGAAAAGCAGTGGTTTGGGGTTTTGGGTGTTGGGTGTGTGAGCACTGGGGGAGGGGCATGGAGAGGTACTCCTAGTTGCTTCCAGCTGACCGACTGCTGCTCCCTTATCTCTAGTTTGCAGAGCCTGGGAGGGAGGAGTAGGCCCTGGAAAGTGCCTTCTGGCAGTGCCCCTTCCCCCTCCCCCCACTTGTTTTTAGTTGGATTTGTTGCTGGTTGTTAAAGAGAGACTGCTGGAGGCCATTGGTAGTTTAGGGCTGAAGGGCCAGCTTTGAGCTGACCTGAGGTTTATACCTCTGAGGAGAGCCGATGGGGTGTGACTGTCTGTAAGACCTCTGCCCTTAGTGCTCTAGGGTGGCACTTGTCTCTTTGGAGACAGGCATATGGGAAGGAATTGTGCAATTCGGTGGCCTTGAGTAAGAGAGATGACTTCTTGCCTTGGCCACCTCTCAGTCTACATGGTCTCTTGGCTGTGGGGGTATTTCCTCCCCGCTCCCATTTAGGGCAGGAGTCCCTGAGATGGTGGCCCTGACAAACAGTCATGCTGGCTCAACTCACTTCTCACATCCTTATTACACCGAGCCAAGACTTGTCTCTGACTCCTTAGGCAGCCTAACTCTGCCTTCTGGGCCCTGGATCCCAAGTTTGCCCCTTCTGTTTCTGAAGAGCCCCTCACATGGGCAAACTCTTTTAGCCCACAATTGGTGAGGGGCTTTAAACAACTGGCTCCAGGGATTCTGGCTTATGTCTGTTCTTCTCTCCTCAGGGTCCATCTGAGCCCAGGAGCTGCACGGAATGGTGGCAGTCACCTTGCCAGTGCAGCAGGCATGGACCAGACTGCAAGCTAGGGGAACAAGGCATCAGTCAGGAAGAGCGGACACACAGCTAGGCTTGAGGCCTCTTCATCGGGGTAAGTGCCGGGGAGAGCAATGGGGAGGCCAGTAAGAAACCTGAGCTAAACATGTCACCCTCTCAGGAGTTCTGATAGTGGTCTCTATATTCCATTAGTCCGTCTGGGGATTTAGACACATTCACCCCCAAGAACCCCTCAAGGTCACCCCTTCAGGTCAGGAAAGGGTCTGAAACTTAGCTGGAAGGAAGAAGACTTATTGATTCCCCTGACCAAGCTTTTCTTCTCTTCTCTTGCACAGATGTCCCCAGGCCCCCCAGCCCAGGCCCAGCATAAAGGCCGTGTGGGGGGGCCCCCCTGACCCAAGGGGGGGCTTCATGCGCCACGTGCAGGCGGAGCCGTCTCCATCCTCAGAGCCAGAGGCTGGCCCTTCACAGCCACCAGTCAGGCAGGGGGCTCTCCAGGGTGGCCTGCTCATGGGCTACAGCCCAGCAGGGGGGGCGACATCCCCCGGGGTCTACCAGGTATCCATCTTTTCCCCTCCAGCTGGTGCCTCTGAGCCTCACAGGGCCCTGAAGCGACCGGCCCCACCCACTGAGGGTCCCCGGGAGCTGAAGAGAGGCCCTGGGCTGGGGGCCAGAGAGGGACTACCCCCTGAAGAACCATCTACGGTGGGGCTATTGGGCCCAGAGGGACTGGGGCTGGGACTGGGTGTGGCCAGCCAGCATTTCTCCCATCGCGGCCTCTGTGTTGTGGAACAGGGAGGTAGTGCCACCTCATCTTGGACTTCAGGGGCCCAGAGTCCTCCCTGGCCCCCATCAAATGCTTCCTGCAATACTTTGCACACCAGAGACTGGGCTTCCCCAGATCCAGGGGGACAGGGGTCCCTGGGGGAGTCCCCAGGGCCAGCCCCTCCGGGCCAGCTGCACACACTTGACACTGATTTGCACAGTCTTGCACAAATAGGGGGTAAGAGCCCAGTGGCTGGGGTGGGCAACGGGGGAAGTCCCTGGCCTAGGGAGTCCCCTGGCACTGCCAATGGGCACAGTCCCGAGCACACACCCCCTGGCCCTGGACCTCCAGGCCCCTGCCCCACCAAGCGAAGGCTGCTTCCTGCTGGAGAAGCCCCAGATGTCAGCTCTGAGGATGAGGGGCCAGCCCCTCGGAGGCGCCGGGGAACCCTGGGCCACCCTCCTGCTGCCAACAGTTCTGATGCCAAAGCCACACCCTTCTGGAGCCACCTGCTGCCCGGGCCCAAGGAGCCTGTTTTGGTAAGCCAATAGAGAAGCTCATCTACTGTATTGTTTCTCCTATTGTCTCCTCCTCTGAGGTAATTATCTACTCTTAAGTGGGTATTTGTATAGGTGAAAGTGGAGACTTGGGTGGTGTTCCTTTGAGAACTTATGATGAGTCCCTGTCCCAAAATATACCTGGCTTTTACTCAATCTGTTTTCTCAATCTTTCCTCTCCATAGGACCCAACAGACTGCAGTCCGATGGGGCGGAGGCTGAAAGGTGCCCGTCGCCTAAAGCTGTAAGTGACCAGCTTTTTCCTCTACCCTGTCCCTGAGAATGGGGGCAGAAGTCTGTAATCCTCTTTCCAACACCAGAGTGGGGGACCCGAGGGCAGGAGCTCTAGGTAGTAGCAAAGGGTGGGGTCCAAGGACATGAACAGGAATCCCAGAATACCTCATACCAACTTGGTGTGTTCCCTCCCCTACCAGGAACTCCCTTCGAAGCCTCCGGAAG
This sequence comes from Indri indri, assembly GCA_004363605.1. Lineage (NCBI taxonomy): Eukaryota > Metazoa > Chordata > Mammalia > Primates > Indriidae > Indri > Indri indri. The sequence continues at coordinate 34,685 of RJWJ010010518.1, read as the reverse complement.
GGACCAGGCCTGCTGAGCCCCCCCAGTGCCTCCCCCGTTCCTACTCCTGCTGTCAGCCGTACCCTGCTGGGCAACTTTGAGGTAGCTTCCCTTGGGCTCTGTGACTGGGGGTCGTGGGAGGAGTGGGATGGTGGAATGTGGCTTGGGTGGATAAGGAAAAGAATTACCATCTCTCTCATGACATGTTTTCCCCACCCTAACCCCAGGAATCATTGCTGCGAGGACGCTTTGCACCATCTGGCCACATTGAGGGCTTCACAGCAGAGATTGGAGCTAGTGGGTCCTACTGCCCCCAGCATGTCACGCTGCCTGTCACTGTCACCTTCTTTGATGTTTCTGAGCAAAATGCCCCGGCCCCTTTCCTGGTATGACCTGATCCCAACTTCAAAGTGAGCTCATCAGGAGGATAAAGGGTTGGGGGCAGTGGGCAGGGGGCAAGAGGTGGTTCTTATTTGTTCCTCACCTAGGAGTGAATCAGGGCCAGGTGGGGAGAACTCCAGTGTGGGGCAGGGGCAAGTTTAGAGTGGGAGATTGTGGAGGGGGAGGAGTATTCAGGGCTCAGGGCTTTCCTAGCCCCACCTTGGCTGATGGCTCCATGGCCTTCCCAGGGCGTCGTGGACTTGAACCCCCTGGGGAGGAAGGGTTACAGCGTGCCCAAAGTGGGCACCATCCAAGTGGTGAGTTTGCCCTGAGGGAGTGGGAGTGGGGAGAGAGGGAAATAGCCCCCAGGCCCTACCAACCTTGAGTGTCCTGCCCCCAGACCTTATTTAACCCCAACCAGACTGTGGTGAAGATGTTCCTCGTGACCTTTGACTTCTCGGACATGCCTGCTGCCCACATGACCTTCTTGCGCCATCGCCTCTTTTTGGTGCCTGTGGGTGAGGAGGGGAATGCTAGCCCCACCCGCCGCCTCCTCTGCTACTTGCTGCACCTCAGGTGAGGACAGGGCCCAGGGACAGGTAGGGAGGCCCAGGTATCCCTTTCCTGAATAGGATCTCTCTTTGCTTCTCTACTGTCTGGATTCTTAGTGTGATCACACTGTTTTCCTCCAGGTTCCGAAGCTCCCGCTCAGGCCGCTTAAGCCTGCATGGAGATATCCGCCTGCTTTTTTCCCGCCGGAGCCTGGAGCTGGACACAGGGCTCCCCTACGAACTGCAGGCTGTGACTGAGGCCCCTCACAATCCACGTTATTCACCTTTGCCCTGATTGCCAGCATTCTGAACCCACTTGGGCCAACAACCTGCCCATCCTGCTCCATCCTGGACAGAGTACAAATGTGGGGAGATGGCAAGAGACCTTTCAGGCTTGAATTAAAGCCCTAGCCATGCTCATGCCCAAATTGATTATTTGGGTGTTTAAAGCTTCTGATCCTTACTATACCCTGCCCTACTCCAGGTACTCCATGTGCCTGTCCCTTCCCTTGGGTTTCCCAGGCCAGCTTAGGTAGGATGAACCGGAGCTACCCTTAGGTTTTCCCAAGTTCCCAGGCAAGTCATGCCAGCATTGCCTCCCTGTCCTGGGCAGGGGCCACTTATTATTTTATTTATTTTTAATTTATAATTTATTCAAATTGGATTGCCTTGGTAACCTCCCAAACCTGATAATTGGCATCACCTCTCCTCCTTTCCCACTGTCAGACATTGCTCCAACCTCAGGAGTTGAAGAGGCATGTGAGGGGGTGGGAGTAGAACTGCCCTCCCTCAGCTGAGGGCAGAGGGGTTATTCCACAGGGACTGAGTCGCTAGCCAAAGACTCAGCTTCCCCTGTCCTTCCGCAGTCCCTTCACTTTCCCTACCTTCTGACCCATCTCTGAAAGCCGACTTACGTGTATGTGTGTGCACAAGCCTGTGTTTGTGTGGTGTGTGTGTGAGAGAGAGAGCGTGCACGCATGCACACACACAGGGTTAGCCACCCCTTCCTTACCTGGGGCTCCAGACTCCAGCTGTCCCTTTCCTCCTGCCTGCGTCTCCTTGCTTTGGGGTCCTGATTGAGGAAGGTGTCCAGGGGGCAGAGTCAGGGCCAAGGACTGGGTCCCTCCTCTCACCTGGCCAGACTCTGACCCACCTACCTCAGCTGGGGTGAGGGGCGCCCCTCAAACTCAGTCATGTGGTTCCCAACTACCCTATTCCCCACCCCAGACTCTGACCCAGCCTCAGTCCTGACTCCTGGGGCTGGGCTGAGGGGAACAAGCATTTGCTGAAACTTGAAAAAACAAAACAAAATGAAAAAAACAGGAAAAAATTGTACCTGGTACTTTTTCTAGAAAAAAATAAATAAAAAAAAAGAATAAATTTTTGTTTGGAAACTTGAATTAAGCTTTACTTTTTCTGTTGGGGAGAGGATATGAAGGGGGATGGAGAGCCTAACTGGAGCTGGTACTCTGCCCCTTCTCCCAGAGAGGGGGCAGCAGGCCTGAGCCCATGGGGCCTGGTCTTGGCTCTTTTTAGATAGTGAAGGGGGTTGGGGAGTGGGTAAAGTTCAGCCATAGAAGCTGAATTTCCTGAATGTGGATCTGGATTCTTACATTAATACGAGTCCTGTTAATGATGTAACCCCTCAGAAATTCAGTGCCCCATGTAAAATGAGGGTGATTATTGCAGGTCTCAAGGATGTGCCATAGGATCAGGGATGTGTACAGTGACACGCTCCAGACAAGGTTGAACGTTGAGGCTGTTTGCTGGACTCTGTATACAAGGGGACCAGGTCCAATAGACCGCTTAGAAAGAGACGGAAGGAGCTGTGTTGCCTTGAGAAAAGAGGGGAGGAGAAAACCTCGGCCCAATCACTGGGCAATGTTAGGCCCAGTTACCATGGCAACAGGATTGGGTCAGTCCCCAGTGGGAGGGCTGGGCACAACACAGCAGGACTACCAGATAATGTCACTATGGCAACCATGGCATCGAGTCAGCGCCAATTCACTGGTCGCTATGGCGACAGATAGGGGCAATTATACGCTCTGAAAAGTAAACTCAGTCTCGAATGGGGGTAAAGAACTTGGTGGGAAGTGTCTCTGGGTCACATGCACGCGGAAAGCAGCCTCCATTTCGGCCACCCGGCCCGGGATCTAGGGCTCGAACAGCAAGAACCAGAATAAGGACCAGCCTCGGGCCCTCTCCTGAAGGTCTGCGTTTCCCAGGGAACAACTTGATACACGCTCTACCAAGTAACGCTGATTGGGTGAGTGTGAATGGGGGAAGGGACGGCCGGAAGTACATCCGGGGGAGTGGAACTGCAGGAGGAAAGGCTCGTGTCGGTGTTTGGAGCGACCGCTCTGCCCCGTGTCTCGTTGGTTCCGGAGGTCGCTGCGGCCGTGGGAAATGCTGGCGCGCGCTGCGCGGGGCACTGGGGCCCTTTTGCTCAGGGTGAGAGCGAGGCAACCTTCTCCAAAGGGTCGGGACGGAGATCAGCTGGTCCCTCAGTTGGGAAGGGGTGAGATTCCAGCTTTGGAAGAGGACTGGGGTCAGAGGTCATGGTCCCCACGTGAGTCCCTCTCCAAGGACCCTGGAGAGTCGCGGCTTAGGGAGATACCTCCAGTACAGAGGGGCGGCGTGCCAGGCTTGCTGGGGTCTTTGCTCACCTTCGTCTTTCCTTCAGGGCTCTGTGCAGGCTTCTGGCCGCACACCGCGCCGCGCCTCCTCTGGATTGCCCCGAAACACTGTGGTACTGTTTGTGCCACAGCAGGAGGCCTGGGTAGTGGAGCGAATGGGCCGATTCCACCGGATCCTGGAGCCTGTGAGAGTCTCTTCTGCCCTTCCTGGGTTATCCAGATGCCTGCATCCCTCACGACATGGGGGTGGGGGGTGGGACCACCTTGGGGCCTGCCTGCACCTTTAGCTCCGGACTCCCCAGGCCAGACCTGGCGGGGCCCAAGCTGCTGACCATCATCCCCATGTTACTACCTTTTGCTATTGCCCTAGAATCCCACAGGCCCCATTCTTGGGGATCTCCCCCATCTACCCTCTCAGCCCTACCTGCCTGCCTAGAGATGGCTGTTCTGCTGGCTTGCATTCTCATGACTCTCCCTTCCATTCAGAGACTTAGTTTTGCATTCCTGTTCTCTTAGGTTTCCCTACCAGTGACACCTCAGCCTTCTGAGGACTTCTTTCTTGGTAGAGGCTGCTGCTTTTATGGGCATGTTCCATGTGTGTACACTCTACCTGTTCCAGGACTAGCTTAGATCCCAATCCCATAGTCTCCGTCCTTCTGAGAACCCGTGACTCCTCTTCCCAGGGCTTGAACATCCTCATCCCTGTGTTAGACCGGATCCGATACGTGCAGAGTCTCAAGGAAATTGTCATCAACGTGCCTGAGCAGTCAGCCGTGACTCTTGGTGAGGGGTTGCGGGTGACAGGGGTGCTCTGAGACTGTTAGGATATGGTTGCTGTAGATCCAGATCTTAGGAGAAAGAGCCATTTGGGACCTAGAGGGCTGACCTTCCTCCTTTTCTCTACTGCTCATGCAGACAATGTAACTCTGCAAATCGATGGAGTCCTTTACCTCCGCATCATGGACCCTTACAAGGTATCTGCCCCCACTTTATCCAGCCTTCTGAGTTGCCCACCTCACTAAAATCCTGCACCCAAGCTTCTTACACTATGTATATCCTTTGCAGGCAAGCTATGGTGTGGAAGACCCTGAGTATGCTGTCACCCAGTTGGCTCAGACGACCATGAGATCAGAGCTCGGCAAACTCTCTCTGGACAGAGTCTTCCGGGTAAGTGGCTCTGAGCCAGAGTTAGGGTTTGAAGGCATATGCCTGGCACTCAGTCTTTTGTGGGGGTCAAGATCAGTCCCAGGCCCTTCTCAGCTTAGGCCCTTGATAGGTGGGTTGAGGCTGTGGAGCTTACATTTGTCTTCCTCCAGGAGCGGGAGTCCCTGAATGCCAGCATTGTGGATGCCATCAACCAGGCTGCTGACTGCTGGGGCATCCGCTGCCTTCGTTATGAGATCAAGGATATTCATGTGCCACCCCGAGTGAAAGAGTCCATGCAGATGCAGGTGGGGGCCAGGGAGGAGTTGGAAAAGGACCTCAGGATGCTCCAGTCCCAAGGGGACCTGGACTCCCTTTCTATTGTGATGGGTGTAGTTGCAGGTCTGTTGTAAGAGTTCCCCCTGGTTTCTTATTGATGGTGGCTTCCAGGTGGAGGCAGAGCGGCGGAAACGGGCCACAGTTCTAGAGTCCGAGGGGACCCGAGAGTCGGCCATCAATGTGGCAGAGGGAAAGAAACAGGCCCAGATCCTGGCCTCCGAAGCAGAAAAGGCTGAACAAATAAATCAGGCAGCAGGTCAGCAGAGGGCAGAGGCAGAGGGGAAAATAGGGCATGGGTACTGGGATGGGAGCCTTGGGGTACTCTGACTTCATTGTCAAGCTCTGTCTTCTCTGTTCTTCCAGGAGAGGCCAGTGCAGTTCTGGCCAAGGCCAAGGCCAAGGCTGAAGCTATTCGCATCCTGGCTGCAGCTTTGACACAACATGTGAGAGGCCCCTGGGTGGGAGTGGAGGACAGGAATTGACAATGGAAGAGGTTCTCTCATCTACCCTTGGGGGGAGTTCCTGCCTGTGTGGGCCCTATTTGAATTGGATTACATGATCCCTTGTATACCCTCTTTCTAGGAACCTGTCCTCCCTTCTCCACTCCCCCGACCCCTTCTTCTCCAAGTCTATGATCTCTGATTTTATCCCCCCTGTGGCCACAGAATGGAGATGCAGCAGCTTCACTGACGGTGGCGGAGCAGTATGTCAGTGCATTCTCCAAACTGGCCAAGGACTCCAACACTATCCTACTGCCCTCCAATCCCGGTGATGTCACCAGTATGGTGGCTCAGGTTAGAACTCTCCGAGGACCCAACACAAAGCACCAGTGCCAGGGATTAAGTCCCCACCACCACCATTGCCACTTAATACCATAGAGGTCTTCAGAGTACCTTGGCTTTAGACCTCCTTTCATTCCCTTAGAGACAGAATCTCTAAGAATGAGACATCCCCATTCACCCCTGAAGATGAGGAAATCTTGAGATATGTTCTTAAGACAGGCTTAAGAGAGGGAAGAAAGAAAAACCAAACTCCCTGGCCCAAGTGCCACCTTTTTCCTTATAGCCATTGGTAGGTTGGGTGGCCCCTTCTGCCAGGTGTCCTCATGGTTTTCTCTCTGTCCCTCTCCTCAGGCCATGGGTGTATATGGGGCCCTCACCAAAGCCCCAATGCCAGGGGCCCAGGACTCGGCCTCCAGTGGGAGCAGCAGAGATGACCAGGGCACAGATGCAAGCCTTGATGAAGAACTTGATCGAGTCAAGCTGAGTTAGTGCAGCCAGGGTTGGCCAGGGAGTCTGGGGGCAGGGAAGCCCCACTCCCAGATTCTGGCTCTAGCCTCCCTGCCAAGATTTTGGTTTTTATTTTTTTATTTGAACTTTAATCATGTAATAAACATACCAATGGCAAACCAGAAACTATCCTCTTTGATCGGGGAATGAAGTTGGGAAAGTCACCAGCGTTTTCTTTGGATGTTCACTCCCATACTCCAGATCTGTCAGGTCTTGGGAACTGATGCCTCCCGGAGAAAGATTGAACTTTATGTAAAGAGAAACTGTCCTTTCTGTCTTCAGGAGAAGCAGTGGGATAGGGTGGAAGGATTAGACTATGTGTCTACTGAACTGCAAGCTGGGGAGTGTAGTCCCTCTTACAAAGTGTGGGGCTGTGTGTTCAAAGAAGGTGTTTGGGGGGATTTTTCCCAGCAAAGAGGACCACCCTGACAGGGTAGTACTGCTGAATGCTTAAACGGTCTTCAGGGACCAAGGACATGCTTCATTCATTCATTCAAAAATATTTAATGATGTCTATTATGTGCCAAGCTCAGTGCTAGACACGGGTTACAAAAACAACTGAGACTCAGTGGTCCCTGCTTTCACAGAAAACAAGGTCAAGTAGGGAAGACAGACAAGGAAGTGGGCAGTGATAGAAAGTGATACATGCTACGGTGGAGGAAAGTTCTGGGTGAGGGATCCTGTGGGGAGGAGCACATCACCTTGTGGGCAGCTGGGTTGCTCACTCTGCCTTTGAACTCAGGCTGAAAAAATTAGCAGGTTTTCACCAAGTTAGAGCCTGGACTAGAATATGCAAAGGCTCATTGCTTGAGAGAAGCTGAAACATTCAAAGAGTTGTTTGCTGCAGCTGAAAGGTAGGGTGTTGGGGGGATGGGACTGTATGGCAAGGGCCACATCACAGGGAGCTAGAGTCCAGCTGAAGGAGTTGGATGTTATCCCTAGGGTAGTAAGGAAACCATGAGAGTTTTTTTTCTTCCCATGAAGATTTTTAAGATTGAAGTAATCACATTAATGTTTTAGATAGAGCTGACCTGCTGTAATATTGAGAAGGGATATGAAGGAGAGATGGGAGGCTGGGAGGACAGTAAGAAGGCAGCCTCAGTGATCCCAGGGAGGGTGATGAGGCCTTAACTGAGGTAACGGGCCATGGGGATGAAGGTAGAGGAATGATTCAACATACTTCTGAATTAGAATTTATTCCTTATCCATTTGATAAATATTGAATCCCAAATATATGCTAGGCATCGATGATACAGTAATGAAGAAAACAAAATGCCCTGTCCTCAATGAGTTGACGTACTATCTGGGGGGGACAAACCATAAGTAAGATGTGTAGATTTTCAGATGTTGATGAGTTGTGCTACGGAGGAAATTAAAGAAAGGAAGTGAGATGGGGACTTTGGGGGAGGAGCTTTATTATTAAGTAGAGCTTTCCAGGAAGCCTCACTGATGTTATATTTGAACTTAGATATGAAGGAGGTGAGGGGAGCACTCATTTGGGCACCTGGGAGTGAAACTGACAGAGGAGATTGCAAATGCAAATGCCCTGAGGCAGAGCACGCCTGGCTTAGAACTAGGAAGAGCAAAGGAGCTATTGTGGATGGAACAGAGTTAAAGAAGCAAAGAAGTGGCAGGCAGCTAGTATATAGGCTATAGAGAGCCACTACAAGAGCTTAGGCTTTTACTGAGAGAATAAGATTGTTTTGTTTTTAATAATAGCTTTATTGAGACATAATTCACATACCACACAATTTACCCATTTAAAATATAAATTCAGTAATTTTTAGTATATTCAGAATTGTGCAACCATAATTTTAGAACATTTTTATCATGCCTTTCCTCCACAATATTGCATTGTATAGATACACCGTATTTTCTTTATCCATTCATCAGTGGTGGGGATTTGGGTTTCCGCCTTATGGATAATGATACTATGAACATTCACGTACAAGTTTTTGTTTGTACATATGTTTTCATTTCTCTTAGGTATATACCTAAGGAGTGAAATTGCTGGCTCATGCAATGTTTAACCTTTTGACTTTTGAGGATCTGTTTTCCAAAGCTGCTGCATCATTTTACAATCCCACCAGCAGTGTATGAGGGTTCCAATTTCTCCACAGTCTTGCCAACACTTGTTATTATCTGTCTTTTTTTATTATAGCTGCCCTAGTGGGTTTGAAGTGTTATCTCCAGTAATTCCCGGATAGTTAATGATGTTGAGTATCTTTCCATGTGTTTATTGGTTATTTGTATGTCTTTTTTGGGGAAATGCCTAGTCAGACCCGTTGGCCATTTTTTAATTGAATTATTTGATTTTTTCTACTATTGAGTTGTAAGATTCAGTTGGAGGTCTTGATAGAAAGTATTATTTATCTCCATTTTACAAATGAGGTAATGCCCAATAATGACAATGATTGGCAGAGCTAGGATTCAAGTCAAGTTTGACTCCAGAGGCTGTGCTTAACCATGAATGGACAGTGGTTCCTTGAGTTCTAGCTTGGTCTCTTGTCCCCAATTCTAAATCGCTGTATCTCCCGTCGAACTCTGTAGCCAGCCCTACGCTCCTTGACGAACTTCCACCGAGGAGCCGGCAGATGGCGATAGGGCCCCGGCGGGCCGCTCGGTCTGGCGCGCTCATCTCTGTGGTGCCAGGCAGCGGGCGCCGCCGCCGCCGCACTTCCGGGCGCCGTTCCAGGTGAGCCGGGTTGTCCCAACAATTCCCCACACTCCCCTCACCTCAAAATAAGGGCTCCTTCTCTCCAAGCTCGAAGCCAGAGGTGCCCAGTACTGGGGCTGGGGTTCCCAGGCGGAGGCCGGGTAGCCATTGGAGGAGGCAGAGACACTCGGATGCCCAGGTCCCAGCGAGGCCCAAATGGTTCCCCAACCGCGCACCTGCCCCGCTGCGCTCGGGAGGTCGTGCCTTGGGTTTCCAAGCCAACCTGGCTGCCCGGAAGCGGAGCGTGACTCCTCCCCTTGGTCCCCGCCAGGCGGCGCCGTTGGCCGGGCCAGGATTCCCCTGAGGCTTCGAGCCCTTGTCACCTAGGGGCGTTGAGATTAGTGAGGGGAGAGATGCAGAAACGGCCGGTCAGAGAGGAGTCTACCACTTAGAATAAAGTTTCCCTTGTGACTGTCATTTTTCAGCAGTAGGATTTCCTGGTAAATATATGCACGTTCCTGTACGCTACCTACAAAAGTCCTGATTCAGTGGGTCTGGGCTGGGGCATGGAAACAGCATTTTTAACATCAGCTCCAGGTTGATTGATGCCCATAGTCTGGGACCTCACCTTCAGAATCATTGCGATGGGTTGGCTTTGGGACTCTTTAAGTCCAGGAAGGCTTCTAAGAGGAAGATTCTGCCTGGGCTTTGTATTCAGGGACCAGAATATCCACTGGTTCTTTGTCCCCATCGTGATGTATTTCCTCCCCTCGCCCCTGCCAGGATGCAGAAGATCTCAGTGCTGCTCTTCCTGGCCTGGGTCTGCTTCCTCTTCTATGCTGGCATTGCCCTCTTCACCAGTGGCTTCCTGCTCACTCGTTTGGAGCTCACCAACCACAGCACCTGCCAAGAGCCCCCAGGCCCTGGGTCCCTGCCATGGGGGAGCCAAGGGAAACCCAGGGCCTGTTGGATGGCTTCCCGATTCTCCCGGGTTGTGTTGGTGCTGATAGATGCTTTGCGATTTGACTTTGCCCAGCCTCAGCGCTCACACATGCCTGGAGAGCCTCCTGTTTCCCTACCCTTCCTGGGCAAACTAGGCTCCCTGCAGAGGATCCTGGAGACTCAGCCCCACCATGCCCGGCTCTACCGATCTCAGGTTGATCCCCCTACCACCACCATGCAGCGCCTCAAGGCCCTCACCACTGGCTCACTGCCTACTTTTATTGATGCTGGTAGTAACTTTGCCAGCCACGCCATAATGGAAGACAATCTCATTAAGCAGCTCACCAGTGCAGGTCAGTCTGGGTCCCTCTGAAGGCCAGGAGTACCTTGGCAGATTTCTTTTTCAGAAGTCAGAGAGCTAGAATTTTGGTTGCCCAGCTGCATGCTTGACTAAGATGTGGGGGGAACAGGGGCGGAGAAAGAGACGAAGGCCCTGCATGGAGGGAGCTCAGTTTGGGGGACAAAGGAAAGGGGATCCAGGCTTTGTCCTTGCAAAGCTTATAATCTGCATGGAGTGTTGATTTTACTCTTGGAGAGCCTCAGTAAAGGGGCAGGGGAGGGATGAAGAGGAGAAGTTACAGGTCTCACCTTGCAAGTGTGGAAAAGAGAAGGGAGTGATCCAGACCCAGTTCACTTATTGACTAGGAAAAAGCAAAATAGCCAGAGGCTGAGAATTAGCAGAGCATTTTGTAGGAAGCAGAAGTGGAAGGTCTAGGTGGGGAGTATGGTTATCAGGAGAATCTTCTTGGTGGGAAATATTAGGCCCTCAAGGATATGGAGTTGCTGAAAGGAATTGCTGTGCTTTAGGGTGCATGGTTGGGATTTCCGATGGGTCTTTAAAGGGCCTCCTCTCCTTTTTCCCTGCCCTGACTCCTGCTCAGGTTCTGACTCCCTGTCATGTTCCTGCAGGAAGGCGTGTAGTCTTCATGGGAGATGATACCTGGAAAGACCTTTTCCCTGGAGCTTTCTCCCAAGCTTTCTTCTTCCCATCCTTCAATGTCAGAGACCTACACACAGTGGACAGTGGCATCCTGGAACACCTCTACCCCACCAGTGAGCAGGGAACCAGAGCACCAAGTCCCTGACTAAAACTGGGAGCTAGGGAGGGCTGTTTTAGTCCACAAATTCTGAGCCTCCCATGGGTGTAATGGCCTGGGCTTGTATCCCTGAACATAGAGGAGTGTCAGAGCCTGGCTGGGGTTGAGGAGTGGGCTTTAGTCCCCTGTGCTCAGTGCTCTCCCCTTCACAGTGGACAGTGGTGAATGGGATGTGCTGATTGCTCACTTCCTGGGTGTGGATCATTGTGGCCATAAGCATGGCCCTCACCACCCTGCAATGGCGAAGAAACTTAGCCAGATGGACCAGGTGATCCAGTGAGTATGGGGTATTGGCTGGGGGAGTGGGTTTGTATCTGAGAATCTCAGGATATGTGGTCCCAGGAGAAGTCCTTATCTTTAAGCCTCTTTCCTGGCTGAATTTTGTCTTCTCCAGGCCTTTTCTGAAGCTTGGAGCCTCATCCATGTAGAATAACTGAGTGTGTGGCTTGGGGCATCAGGGTCATGGCCAAAGAGGTATCTCTTTGCCAAAGGTCTAGGCCCTACTAATGTAAGTCCTAGCTGGGGTGAATGGGACCCTGAGAAAAATTTTTATCCATCTCTACCCCCTGACACATTTCTTGGCCCCCAGGGGACTTGTGGAGCGCCTGGAGAATGACACACTGCTGGTGGTAGCTGGGGACCACGGGATGACCATGAATGGGGACCATGGAGGGGACAGTGAGCTGGAGGTCTCAGCTGCACTGTTTCTGTACAGCCCCACAGCCCTCTTCCCCAGCGCCCCACCAGAGGTGAGGCCTGGGGTGTGCCTCATCTGGTCTCCCAGTATTTAGCCCATGTCAAGATCATATCATCCTCATGGATCCCTCTATTTTAGACCCCCAAATCTGTGATCATGGTTATCCCTCACTCTCATTTCCTACCTAAGCCCCTGTGTCTTCCATCCCAAACACTGACTTCAACTTTGTGATGAACTCATTGATCCCTGTCCTTTCCCTCTAGGAGCCAGAGGTGATTCCACAAGTCAGCCTCGTGCCCACACTGGCTCTGTTGCTGGGTCTACCCATCCCATTTGGGAACATTGGGGAGGTAATGGCTGAGCTGTTCTCGGGGGATGAGGACTCCCAGCCCCACTCCTCTTCTCTAGCCCAGGCCACCGCTCTTCATCTCAATGCCCAGCAGGTAGGTAAGGGGGCTGGGCTTCTAGGTGACAGAGCTAGGGTAGGCATGAAAGAAGCATAATGACCCATTCCATTTTCCTTTGTTTAGTCTTAATCCCACCTTCCATAGCTATGTCCCCCTTCATCATCCCCCCATTCCCCCATCCTGCACAGAGTTTGGGTCACTGATTTCTAGGTACCCACTTTTGTAATATCTATCCTTGACTCTGCCCCAGTTTATATCTCTGACCTATTCCCCTTGGCTTCTGACCTTTTCTTTGCCAGGTGTCCCGATTTCTTCACACCTATTCAGCTGCTACTCAGGACCTTCAAGCTAAGGAGCTTCATCAGCTGCAGAACCTCTTCTCCAAGGCCTCTGCTGACTACCAGTGGTTTCTGCAGAGTCCCCAGGGGGCTGAGGCAACACTGCGGACTGTGATTGCTGAGCTACAGAAGTTCCTACGGGGAGCTCGGGCCATGTGCATTGAGTCTTGGGCTCGTTTTTCTCTGGTCCGCATGGTGGGAGGCGCTGCTCTCTTGGCTGCTGCCTGCTTTCTCTGCTTGCTGGCATCCCAGTGGACAACATCCCCAGGTTTCCCCTTCCGCCCTCTACTCCTGATACCTGTGGCCTGGGGCCTGGCTGGGGCCATAGTGTATGCTGGACTCCTGGCAACTATTGGGCTGAATCTGGATCCAGTGCTTCTAGGGGCTGTGGCTGCAATGAGCTCACTCCCCCCTTTTCTGTGGAAAGCCTGGGCTAGCTGGGGGTCCAAGAGGCCCCTGGCAATGCTGCTTCCCTTCCCTGGGTCTGTCCTGTTACCCCTGCTCTTTCGCTTGGCAGCATTCTTCTCTGATAGTTTCGTTGTAGCTGAGGCCAGGGCTACCCCCTTCCTTTTGGGCTCATTCATCTTTCTCCTGGTTGCCCAGCTTCACTGGGAGGGCCAGCTTCTGCCACCTAAGCTGCTCGCAGTACCTCGCCTTGGCTCTTCATCCTCAGCAGGCCTCCCACGGCACAATGGGGCATATGCCCTGAGGCTTGGAGTTGGGTTGCTTTTATGTACAAGGCTAGCTGGGCTTTTTCATCGCTGCCCTGAAGAGACACCTGCTTGCCACTCCTCTCCCTGGCTGAGTCCTCTGGCATCCATGGTGGGCGGTCGAGCCAAGAATTTGTGGTATGGAACTTGTGTAGGGGCACTGGTGGCCCTGTTAGCCATCGTACGTCTGTGGCTTCAGCGCTATGGTAATCTCAAGAGCCCTGAGCCTCCCATGCTCTTTGTGCGCTGGGGACTGCCCCTAATGGCACTGGGCACTGCTGCCTACTGGGCACTGGCTTCGGGGGCAGACGAAGCACCCCCGCGTCTCCGGGCCCTGGTTGCTGGGGCATCAGTTGTACTGCCTAGGGCTGTGGCAGGACTGGCTATTTCAGGGGTTGTGCTACTACTCTGGAAGCCTGTGACAGTGTTGGTAAAGGCTGGGACAGGTGCTCCAAGGACCAGGACTGTCCTCACTCCCTTCTCAGGCCCCCCAACTACTCAGGCTGACCTGGATTATGTGGTCCCTCAAATCTACCGACACATGCAGGAGGAGTTCCGGGGCCGGCTAGAGAGGACCAAACCTCAGGGTCCCCTGACTGTGGCTGCTTATCAGTTGGGGAGCGTCTACTCAGCTGCTATGGTCACAGCCCTCACCCTGTTGGCCTTCCCACTTCTGCTATTGCATGCAGAGCGCATCAGCCTTGTGTTCCTGCTTCTGTTTCTGCAGAGCTTCCTTCTCCTGCATCTGCTTGCTGCTGGGATACCCGTCACCACCCCTGGTAAATATATATCTCAGCCCTGATTCATCTAAGGACAGTAGTGATGTGAGTTCAGCCCCTTTTGTTTTCAGGGAGATGTTGCTCCTCATGTTCCTCACCTTGACACAGGGTCTCATGCCCACACAGTTGGGAAGGTCTTCCTGATGTCCTCTCTCTTACCTGTCAGAGCCAAGCTAATCGATCCCTCCTGTTGGCTCACAGGGTTCATGAAGAGGGGAGATAAGGAGTCCTCCGAGACTCCTTGTGGAAATGCTGCATCCTCATGAGCGTATTTCCTGATTTTCCAGTGATGGAAGTGGTGAATTATGAACATATAATGGCATATTGAGCTGTGTGTATTTGAGAAAAAGAGATTGACTATAGTACGGTTCAGATCAGGGTGGTGGGGCTTTGTGCCCCAGAGAGAATTAGAGTAAGCGTTGACTGTGAGGAGGTTGGGGTGATAAACATGTGAGTGTGTGTGAGAATTAGCGCTGTAGTAGTAGGAGTATATGATCGCGGGGCAGTGGGCTATGGATTGGGGAATGAGATGTGACTGTAAAGAGGCATATCTTTTCCTCCAGGTCCTTTCACTGTGCCATGGCAGGCAGTCTTAGCTTGGGCCCTCATGGCCACACAGACCTTCTACTCCATGGGCCACCAGCCTGTCTTTCCAGCCATCCATTGGCATGCAGCCTTTGTGGGATTCCCAGAGGGTCATGGCTCCTCTACCTGGCTGCCTGCTTTGCTAGTGGGAGCCAACACCTTTGCCTCCCACCTCCTCTTTGCAGGTACCTCCTCACCCCTCACTTGCTTCCATTGTTAACTCCAGCTTTGTGGAAAGAAAGGAAACCCCTGGATTTGAATGGAGAGATGTGGTTTTTTGGGTTGTTGGCAGCTCTTGGCTTAGGCTAATTGGAACCCAAGACAATGAGGGTGGTTGGGGACCAGTGTGACTGGTTCCAGGGTCCTCCACTGATTCCAGCCCTGCCCTCCCCCTGAGGCAGTAGGTTGCCCACTGCTCCTGCTCTGGCCCTTCCTGTGTGAGAGTCAGGGGCTGCGGAAGAGGCGGCCGCCCCCAGGGAATGAAGCTGAGGCCAGAGTCAGGCCTGAGGAGGAGGAGGAGCCACTGATGGAGATGCGGCTCCGGGATGCACCTCACCACTTCAACGCAGCACTGCTGCAGCTGGGCCTCAAGTACCTCTTTGTCCTTGGTGTTCAGGTGGGTGTAGGGGAGAGATCAGAGAGTTAATGACCTTTTCTCGTGTGTGTGTCACATTCTTTCATACTTTCAAAAACCCTGGGAGAGAGCCTTGACTGAAGTACACATAAGTGAAGTGGTTGCCCAAGCCTAATGGCCTCATATGGCAGCTTTGGGACTTGAACCTGCTGGTCCTGGATTATTTCCTGTCTACAGCCTAGATCCGTACCCTGCTATTTGCATTTGGGGATCACTGCATCAGTGGACAGACTGGAAAAGCTGAGGTAATGGCTGGGATTTTTTCCCAAATTGTGGTCATAGATCTTCCTCCTCCTTTTCCCTAGAGGCAGATGTGGTGCTGACATTTCTTCTTCCACCCTGGGAAGCAGAGCCTGAGTGTTAGCAACACAGATAAACAGTGACTTGCCCAAGGTCACATAGTGAGTCAATGGTTGAGCTAGGACAAGAATTGGGTCTCCTAACACCTAGCTAGGGTTTTTTTCCATTGACACGCACTACTTTCCTCCTCCTCCTATTTTTCCTAGGGGCCTATAGCAACTCTGCCTTTGCCCTGCTTCCTCCTTCCCTCACAAGTAACCTGGCCCCTCCTCTTCTCCTTTAGATTCTGGCCTGTGCCTTGGCAGCCTCCATCCTCCGCAGGCATCTCATGGTCTGGAAGGTGTTTGCCCCCAAGTGAGTACATTTGCTTGAGAAGTAGATGTGGTGGGGAGCGAGAAGCTTAAAGCAGAGTACGAATGCCCTAAACATCCAGGGTGGCCAAGATTGGCTTCTGTAGGGGAAAGGTACTAGGACTACTTTCTCTTTCCTGAGATTCTCCACTTTTCTTTGCAGGTTCATTTTTGAGGCTTTGGGCTTCATTGTAAGCAGCGTGGGACTTCTCCTGGGCATAGCTTTGGTGATGCGAGTGGATGGTGCTGTGAGCTCCTGGTTCAGGCAGCTAGTTCTGGCCCAGCAAAGGTAGCCTAGGGTATGGTTGCTGACACCTGGCTACAGAGAGAGCTGAAGCACCATTTAGCCTGGCTTGCGCAGGTGCTGGATGATCTGTAAGAGAGGCTCAGCCATACCTCTTAACCACCATACCGCCAAAAGCTGCTGACTTCTGGGACTTCATTATTTTATAATTCAGAATCACAGTGGTGCCTGATCCCTAACTCCTGATTTCGATGCATCTGAGGGACTAGGGGAATTTCTCAAAATGGAATAAAATAATAATGTAAATATGTGTGTCTGAGATGTGGGGGAGCCCCCACCATCCTATAGTGGTTGGGGGAGGGTCATGTTCCTCTCCTACCAGGCACAGATGGGATAAGTCGTCTTAGGCAAGCCTGGCTGCACCTGAGAACCTTTAGGAAGTAGTTAGAGTTGCCTGAATTCACTGCTCCCACCTCTTCCCGAATTATTCCTATTATCCCACCTGCCATTTTCCTTTGCCATGCAGCACATTTTGTTAAGTTCATATGCTTTGGCTGATAAGAGAAAAGACAAGCCCAGGCATCATGGAACACACAGACTTTCACTGTCTGGAGCCCCAAGTAGTACTGTGTCCCCTCCTCTGCTGTGTCCTTTCACTCTAGAACACCCTTTGCCCTTCACTTCTGTGAAAGCCTTCCTAGTTTCTCAACGTGTGTTGCCTTTTATCAGACCTACCTGCCCATCTTACACAGCATTCCACCTGGTCCCATTGATGATTCCTGACTTGAAGCCAAAAGTGCGTGGATCTAATGCTTCTCACGTATGTCTCCTGTGTCCTCGGTTCATCCCACCTCTCCTGTGTCATATTTGAAGTGCTAGCATGAGATCCTCCTGGAGACATCCATCAAAAGAGTTGGGAAAAGGCCCTAGAGAGGTGTCAGGACTGTGATTTGAAGTTTGAACAGGACAGGAGAAACTAGGGACTACTGAAAGATGGGACAGATGTTAAAACCATGGGATAAGTGTGGTGGCTCACGCTTGTAATCCTAGCACTCTGGGAGGCCGAGGCAGGAGGATCGTTTGAGGTCAGGAGTTCAAGACCAGCCTAAGCAAGAGCAAGACCCCGTTTCTACTAAAAAAAAAAAAAAAAAAAATAGAAATTAGCTGGGCAACTAAAAATAGAAAAAATTAGTGGGGTGTGGTGGCACATGCCTGTAGTCCCAGCTACTCTGGAGGCTGAGACAGGAGGATCCCTTGAGCCCAAGAGTTTGAGGTTGCTGTGAGTTAGGCTGACGCTATGGCACTCTAGCCTGGGCAACAGAGTGAGACTCTGTCTGAAAAAAACAAAAAGCAACAACAAAAAAAAGCAAACCCATGGGTCCTTCTATTCTTCGAAGACTTAGAAAAAAAACAAAAATAAAACAAAGAAAGAAACAAACAAACAAAACCATGGGATAACACCTACTTTTAGTTGGCCGGAAGAATAGAAGCTGTGCAGCAGTGGTCGTGAAGTCAAAGCATTCACTGCTGTGGTAGGTAGCCAAAGGAATCGTTCAAATTATTAATGGCCGATGGTCCCTAGTGTTACAGAGGTCAAACAGAAAGATGATGAAAAGTGTGTACTGTTCAGGCAATTAGAGAATAGGTCATTGTTAACCCTTGTGGAAAGAAGTTTAATAATGCAAGGGGGAGAAGTTAGGTTCTAGCTAGCCTATGAGATGAATTAGAAAAAAGCCCTTCCCCTAGTCTGGTGGACATAACTCTTAAGTATCGTTGGTGAGAAAACAGCACCTTTGTGAGGAAAAAAAAGAAAGAAAAAAAGACCCTTTCTCCATCCCTAGCACCCACAGGAAGGATTTTAGACCCCAGTCCCTCCTCTCCTCAGCCAAGTGCCCCCACTCCCTTTTTGCACAGGCCCCCTTGCCTAGAGCCTAAGGATAATCTGCTAATCTGCCAACCACTGTCTATTTCCCTTTCTCCTGATATATCTACAAGATTCTTTTGGAGAAAGGTGCTAGCACATTGATTTACAATGTTAAAAATTCTTTCTAGCAGGGCATTGTGGCCTGTGCCTGTAGTCCCAACTACTCCAGAGGCTGAGGTGGGAACATTGCTTGAGCTCAGGATTTGGAGGCTGCAGTGCACTATAATTGCACCTGTGACTATCCACTACACTTCAGCCTGGGCAACGCAGCAAGACCCTGTCTCTATTTTAAAAAAAAATTCTATCACTGCTTTTTACTTGACATAAGAGTCCATTCCACACTAATTGATTGATTCTTTTCCTAACAAGCATTATTGAAATATAATTTGCCATAAAATTAACCCATTTAACGTATACAATTTAATGGTTTTTGTATACTTAGAGAGTTGTACCACCACCACATCACCAGTCAATTTTAGAACATTTTCATCAACCCAAAAGACACTATACCCTTTAGATATCACCTTCTAACCCTGAGCCCCTGGCTACCACTGGTCTGCTTTCTGTCTCTATGTGTGCCTATTCTGGACATTTCATAGACATGGGATCATATAATTGGGTCTTTTATAACTGGCATCTTTTACTTAATGTTTTCAAGGTTCATCCATATAGCAGCATATATTTGTACTTCATTCTTTTTCTTTCTTAAAATTGAGATAAAATTGACCACAGAGGTCTACAGAAATAAATCAAAAAAAGAAAATAGATGAGAAGAAAAAAATTGAGGTAAAATTCATATAATATAAAATATACCATTTAAAAGTATTTTAACTTTTTTTTTCTTTTAGAGACAGGGTCTTACTCTGTCACCCAGGCTAGAGTGCAGTGGCCCAATCATAGCTCATTGTAACCTCGAATTCCTGAGCTCAAGGGATCCTCCTGCCTCAGCCTCCCAAGTAGCTGGAACTACAGGTGCGCTCTTATTTTTTTGTATTTTTTGTAGAGACAGGATCTCGCTATATTGCCCAGGTTGGTGTTGAACTCCTGGCCTCAAGAGATCCTTCTGCCTCAGCCTCCCAAAGTGCTGGGATTACAGGCAAAGCCTGACTTTTCTTTTCTTTTCTTTTTTTTTGTAGAGACAGGGGTCTCTTTCTTGCTCAGGGTGGTCTGGAACGCCTGACCTCAAGCGATCCTCTCGCCTCAGCCTCCCAGAGTGCTAGAATTATAGGTGTGAGCCACAGTGCCTGGCCTGTTGTTGTGTTTTTTTGTTTTGTTTTTTTTTTTGAGGAGAAAGAGTTTATTAATTTGCCAGCAAATGAGGAGGTTGGCAGACTCCCGTCTGAAAGTACCAATATCCTACTATTGACTTTTCTTAATGATGTCTTTGTAGTACAGCGTTTTTAATTTCAATGAGTTATAACTTATTTTTTTTGCTCATGCTTTTATTGTGTCTAAGAACTCCTGGCTAACCCAAAGTCATAAAGATGTTCTCTTATGTTTTTTTTTAGAAGTTTTGTATTTGGGGCATTTATAATTAGATTGTGATTCATTTTGAGTTGATTTTATGTATGTTAGGGTGTAGGGTCGAGTTCCGTTCTTTTTTTTCTTTCTTTTTGTATACAGATATCCAATTATCCTGTCTCCACTTGTTGAAAAGACTGGGCAAGTACCTCTGAGCAGTGCAGGCTGCACATGCACAGAGCCGCGCTGCCAGCAGTAAGATTGCACGCGGTTGAGCAGGCAGTGATGAGCGCGCTGGTGCTGAGAGCGAGCAGAGAAAGGACGGGCCTTGGAGTCCAGGCAGTGCCTTTTGAAGCCACGTTCTGCCCGGGCTGTGCTTTTCTCTGCCGCGCGTAGCGCTCTCCGGCACTACGACTCCCAGCATGCACCTCGCGGCCCGGTCCTCCGAGGAGCGAGAAACCCGGACAGACGAGGAAAGGCAGGGCCCCGGACTCTAGTACCGAGACCGGCTCCCGCCAACCCTTCTCAAGGCTGTGGTCTCCGCTAGCCGTGCGACACCACGACCCACACACGCCCTCGCCTCTAGCCCGCCTCAGCCTACCTCTCTGGTCGATCCGGACTCGTTTGTTCCCCGAGTTTCCCGCGGGAACTAACTCATGAAGAGGACTTACCGCAGCCGAGAGTTTGGCAGGCCCGGCCAACCAGAGGCGAGCTTGGGAGCCGAGGCGGGCAGCGGGGAGAGAGCGTTGCGTTTCTCCTGGGAAGAGTGGACCGGGCTGGGCTGGGACCCAGAGAGGGTAAGCAGGGGAGCCCGGCGGGGTGCGGAACTGCACAAGCCCTCCCTGCTAGGGTGGGGGCTTCGGTGGTCCAGCCTCACCCTTCAGAAGCCTCCTTCAGGTTCCAGGCCAAGCCTCGGCCACTATGTCCCTCCAGACCCCTCCGGACTCCAGCTGTCTGGATCTGTGGAGGGAAAAGAATGACCAGCTCGTTCGACAGGCCAAGGTAACAGGGCTGCTGGGACCCTCACTTTGCAGCCCCAGGATCCCAGAAAGCGGCTTTGCAGATTTACCCCAGCTGATGCGGGAGGGGGGAGCTGAGTTTGACCAAAAAGTGAGAAATGACTGGAAAATGCATCCCTTGCCACTGCTGCAAGGGGAGAAAGAAGGACTGATCCTCAGTGACACCCCCTTCCACATTTGGCAGGTGGCTCAGGACTCCGGTCTGTCTTTGCAGCGACAGCAGTTGGCTCAAGATGCATTGGAAGGACTTAGGGAGCTCCTCCATAGTCTGCAAGGTAAGCAGGGGCATCTCCAGGATGGTCATTTCCCCTCCTCCACAGCCAGAGACCAGTTCCTCTTTTGCATTCCTGGGATTTAGGTGATTACTCAGCGGTCAGGGAGTCCTTTTTAAGGCACAGAGGGGACTGGCATGGAATTGTCTTTGTACAGGAAAATCCCCCTCCTTACATACACACACACACACACACACACACACACACACACAGTGGCATTTGAAGAAGTGGTTTCCAGGACGGTCTGATCTAGAGAACTTTCTGCCTTTTCCAGACTCTCTGTCCAAAGGGTAGGTTCTTTATTGAGGCCATTTTGGAGTGGGGTGATCTCTGGCTTGGGATCTTATTTGGAGAATCTTCCATGAGGAAGCCGTCTGTAAGACCAGCATTTATTGCTCCAGGGCTCCCTGCAGCTGTTCCTGTTCTCCCCTTGGAGCTGACTGTCACCTGCAACTTCATTATCCTGAAGACAAGCATGACCCAGGGTTTTACTGAAGATCAGGCTCAGGATATCCAATGGGGCCTAGAAAGAGGTGAAGACCGGAGATTGCTTCCCATCCGCCTGCTAGCATCAGTCTGGGTTTAAGCTCCTGTAGGGGGATGGGAGGAGCAACAAAACCTGTCACCTCCATGGAGAGAGATGCCATTCCCTGATCCTTCCTGTAATCCTCAGACCAGGTTGAGGTATTATGATTGTGACCTTTGGGCTCCTGCAGAGGAGTAAAGCCAGAGAGTGTGGGGAGATGAAGGATGAGGTCTCACCTCAGCTGTGTGTACGTACTCTACAGTGCTGGAGACCCAGGAGCAGCTGGGGCCCAGGTTGGAACGAGGGCTCAGGGACCTGTGGGACTCCGTCCTCTATGCTTCCTCCCTTCTCCCGGAGCTGCTTCCTGCCCTGCACCGTCTTGCTGGCCTGCAGGCTGCCCTCTGGCTGAGCACTGACCATCTTAGGGACCTAGCCTTGCTGTTGCAGACCCTGAATGGCAGCCAGGTAATGGGAGAAATGACCTGGAGCTGAAGGTCTCCTCCTTCCTTCCTCCTCCCTCATCTCTTCTTCACAGCTGCAGTAGTGTCATTATGTAATGGAAAGGCTGTTGGGTTGGTGGTCAGAAAACCTGGGTTCTCTTAGGGACTCTTGGGTGACCTTGCCCTGGTTGGTCCCTCATTGGGAGCATTCTCTTGGTAGTGTTTTTAAAAACAGCTTGATGAATTTGGGTAACGTTAGGGTGCTTGTGACCTTGTAGAAGTCACCTTCCAGCTTTAGTTGTTTTTTGTTTTTTTTTGTTTTTTTTTGAGACAGAGTCTCTCTCTGTAGCCCTGGGTAGAGTGCAGTGGCATCATCATAAGGTCACTGCAACCTCCAACTCCTGGGCTCAAGCGATCCTCCTGCCTCAGTCTCCTGAGTAGCTGGGACAACAGGTGCTCACCACCACATCCGGCTAATTTTTTCTATTTTTGGTTGAGACTGAGTCTCACTCTTGCTCAGGCTGGTCTCAAACTCCTGACCTCAAGTGATCCTCCCACCTCAGCCTTTCAGAATGATAGGATTACAGGCGTGAGCCACCTCACCCTGCCTCAGCCTTAGTCTTATTGGTAACCCAAACATGGTCCTTGCCCCATGTCCTCATGGGCTTGTCCTGAGTGAGGAGGCACACTAGAATAGATCATCACTGCCCCAGATTTTTTTTCCTCTTTCTTACCCCACAGCTATCCATTTCTTAGAATTGGGGGATCCCTTGAGCTCAAGGTCCAGCCAGGATAGACTGATACAGGAGAAGAGGGAGTGGTTATGGGCTTGGAGCCTCCGGTTGTCCTTTTCTCCCCAGAGTGGCTCTTCTGAGGATCTGCTATTGCATCTAAAAACCTGGAGTCCCCCAGCTGAGGAATCAGATGCCCCATTGACCCTGCAGGATGCCCGGGGATTGAGGGATGTCCTTCTGACAGCATTTACCTACCGCCAAGGTCAGCTAGCAACCTGACTCATCCCTTCCCTCCTTAAGGGGTCCTCTGGACTCATACCTTCTCTGTCATGTCCCATTCAACTTCATGGAACTTCTCTGGGTTCTTGTTCCCCATCATGACCCCTGCCCTATCGGCCTCTCTAAGCTTACACCCTGACTGTGTGATCCTCAGGTCTCCAGGAACTGATCATGGGGAACCTGCCCAAGGCACTAAGCAGCCTGCATGAAGCGGCCTCAGGTCTGTGTCCACGGCCTGTGTTGGTCCAGGTGTACACAGCACTGGGGACTTGTCTCCGTAAGATGGTAAAGACAGCCCTAGGGTCAGCTGGGGGGACCACAGGCATTATTGATAGCACTTTGCTTTGTAAGGGTAGCTGAGGCCTGTGTCTTCCCACCCCTCTAGGGAAATCCACAGACAGCACTGGTGTACTTAATTGAAGCCCTGAAAGGTGGATCAACCTTAGGTCTTCCACTTCTGGAGGCCTCTAGGCTATATCAGCAACTGGGAGACACAGCAGCAGAGCTGGAGAGTCTGGAGCTGCTGGTTGAGGTAACGAACTGTCAGGTGAATATATGAGGTAGAGGATTGCTGAGGCGCTTGTGTTGGGGTGACTTGACTAGTCAAGATACACGTATAAAGAAGTGTGGTTCCCACAGATTACAGATATACTTTCTTCTTCCTATCTCTTTTAGGCCTTGAGTGTCACCCACAGTTCTGAAGCACCTCAGCTTCTCATTGAGGTAGAACTGCTGCTCCCACGACCTGACCCAGCCTCGCCCCTTCACTGTGGCACCCAGAGCCAGGCTAAGCATCTGCTAGCAAGCCGATGCCTACAGACAGGGAGGTGAGGTTCCCCTTGTTCACCTGAGCTCCTGTTCCCTCTTCTTATGCTTCTCCTGGGGTGTGACTTTGCTTTTGTTCTCATGAGTTGGGGGATGAATGAGGCATTGGTAGGACATAGGTCCCCACTTCTCAGCCTCCTATCTTATTGCTGAACCTGAACTGAGGACTGTTTACCTGGACACTAACCACTTCTATCTTTGAAACTCCAAAGTCTCCTCTATAATCCATTCTGTAACTGGGGTAGATTCATACTGAACCAGAGTTGGAGACTCAAGACCCCATCCTCCCCGCTAATCCTCAGGGCCCATGAGCATCCCTCTGTTAGCTAAGGGAGAACGTTCTCATTGGAACCCTCACAAGGCACTGCTAGGGCCTAAGGTGAGGCTCATGGGCTATGACTTCTCAGGGCAGAAGATGCTGCAGAGCATTACTTGGACCTGCTGGCCCTGTTGCTGGATGGCTCGGAGCCGAGGGTGGGTGTGTCTTTAAGCTTCTCTGCAATGGGGTGGAAGGGTTGGGGTCCTCTTTGCAGTAGACCAGGACTGCTGTTTTCTGTTTTTCTATTGTATCGGTCTAATCTGGTGGGGGCAGGTCTTTGCATGGTATGAGAGCCTGGTGAAGAGGTTGGGGATGGTGGCTCATGCCTCTTCAAGACACTGCCTCCTCCTCCCACCCCAGTTCTTCCCACCCCCCTCCCTCTCAGGGCCCTGTATGCCTGAGGTGTTTTTGGAGGCAGCAGCAGCACTAATCCAGGCAGGCCGAGCTCAGGATGCCTTGACTGTATGTGAGGAGCTGCTCAGTCGCACATCATCTCTGCTACCCAAGATGTCCCAGCTGTGGAAAGATGATAGAAAAGGAAGCAAGGATCTGCCACACTGCCCACTCTGGGTCTCTGCCACCCACCTGCTTCAGGGCCAGGCCTGGGTACAGCTGGGAGCCCAAAAAGAAGCACTTAGTGAATTTAGCTGGTGAGATCAGTGTCCTGGGGGAAATGTGGAGGGATGATTTTCTGACTGGGACCTGAGTTGGTGAGGTCCATTCTCACCTACTCATGCCAGAGTTTCTGAGATTAATTCCTCTTCACCCCATTCCGTGTCCTGCTTCAGGTGCCTGGAGCTGCTTTTCCGGGCCACACCTGAGGACAAAGAACAAGGTGATCTAGACTCTCAATTTTCCTCTTACCTCCTGAGGTGGTGGTGGTAGAAGTGGGTTCCCCTTCCGTGTGTCCCAGATCATGAAGGGACTTAAGGGGATTCCATACACAAGAAGAAACAGAGGAGGATTTGGGGTTTAGTGACTGTGAGGCTGGGGAGACACTTCTTGACTTTAGGAGTGGTCCCCAGGGGCAGCTTCCAACTGCGAGCAGGGGTGTAAGTCAGATGTGGCACTGCAGCAGCTTCGGGCAGCCGCCCTGATTAGTCGAGGAC
Organism: Indri indri; assembly: GCA_004363605.1. Classification (NCBI taxonomy): domain Eukaryota; kingdom Metazoa; phylum Chordata; class Mammalia; order Primates; family Indriidae; genus Indri; species Indri indri. The sequence continues at coordinate 9,660 of RJWJ010010518.1, read as the reverse complement.
TGGAATGGGTAGCCCGTGGCCAGGATACCAAAGCCCTACAGGACTTCCTCCTCAGTGTGCAGATGTGCCCAGGTATGTATACTTGCATGATGCTGGCTATGCACAGATGTGCAAGGATAGCGAGGCCCGGAAAGGGAGGTACTTGGGCATAAGTATGAGGGAGGTGTTCCCAGACAGGAGGAATGAATGGGGTTGTGCTGTATATACCTAGGGATATACCCAGGTGTGCACATGCAAACATATACAAGTGTGTTTGCAGAGCTCCCAAGAGTTCCCTGGTCTCCCCAATGTCCTCACACACAAAGACCACGATTGTGCTGAATGGGGTTAGGTAGGAGCAGGGCCAGCTGAGCCCTTTGTACTGGGCAGATAGTAGACCTTGGAATAGGACAGGTTGTGAATGATGTACCTCTGTTTCCATTTGTGAGTATAGGCAAGATACTTCCCCTCTTCAGGCCTCAGTTTCCCTCTTTATAAAAGGATGCCTAAGGCTATGTCAGGTTCTGAGACTCTGTACTCTGGGGTGGGGCTACAGGTAATCAAGATGCTTCCATTCACCTGCTTCAGACTCTGAGGAGGCTAGATCGGAGGGATGAGGCCACTGCTCTCTGGTGGAGGCTGGAGGCCCAAACTAAGCTGCCACGGAAAGATACTACATGGTGAGGCTGAGGCCTGCTGGCATGGGGCTGAGGGTCGTTGAAGTCCTGGAGTCCTTGGACCTGTTGGGGGTAGTGAGAAATGGAAGGGAGGATATGGCTACCCATATCCTCCACTAGTCTTTCATTCTTAGGCGTCACTCTTCTTGCTCTCCAGGTCTCTCCCCCTGTACCTAGAAACCTGTTTGAGCTGGATCCGTCCCTCTGATCATGAAACCCTCCTTGAAGAGTTTCGGACATCTGTGCTGGAGCCTCCTGACCTATAGCTGCCACATTTCCAAGAGTTTAAACTGGGGCCCCAGTGGGCCATCTCTCTGTGTGGAGGGCTTTCTGCTTTACCATCCTTGGGGAGTATGGCTGGAGCTGACCATTCCTATATAATTCGTGCACTAATGAGTGGTGGTAGTCCTGCAAAATTTGGACTAGTTACTACCATTCTGCCTCTGGAGGAAACACTCTCTGCCACCAACAAGTCATTGACTTTGCTTGTGGCACGTTTTTTGTGGTTTCCCCTTTTCTTGGTTGAGTAAAATCTCCTATTTATCTGTTGTCTGTCTACTACATATACTTGAATGGAAAGGCTGCCTGGTTGAGTGCTGGTTGTCTCAGATGCCCTCTCTCAACATTATCTACGTTACAAGCTTGAGGTCTGGATATGAGGAAAGGGTATAGGAATCCTCACTCAGGAAGCAGTAGCTTTAGTCCTTTCCACTGCCTGAAAGCAGAGCTCCAAAGCCCAGGTTCCTGTGCTAGGTGACAGAGAGTGGAGTTAGGTCTGGAGGATGGTTTAGACAGGCCTCTCAGGACAAGGATGGGTACTTGAGACTCACTGCCTCCCTAATCCCAAATGCTAGAAACTGGACCTGTCTCAGTAAAATGTATCTATCTGTATGCATAGGGGGTGAGAGGTGAATTGAGTCAGCATGCCACCAAGAGCTGCCTATTGATTACAGTCGGGGCCAGCTGTCATTTTGAGCCCAAGGATTTCAAGTCCTAGCGTGCAATTTTCTTGCTGATTTGGGTTCTATTGTATCTGAGCTGTGTTCTGTGGTTGCCCTGTGACCTCTCTGGACTTGATTGCCTTCTCTTCTCCAGTCATTAATTCCCTATAGTAAGGGTAGCATGCACCCACAAGTGTTTAGAAAGTGCAAAGCCCGTGGGATTAGGTTTACTGTTGGTGTGCAATGACAGTAGGGTGGAGTGGAGTAAGAGCTGGGGCTAGGCAAAGGGGTCAGGGTAGGGGTGGTTGGAGCCAGCATTTTGAAGGAACATGGAGCATGGTTATGGTGATTGATGATGGAGTTTTAAAGGTTCCCCAGGTTTTGGAAGAAAATGGATGTATAGATTATCATTACAACAGGACTAAACTAATACAGGGGTTCGATCCATTGTGCCATGTTCTTCCAGGAGGATAAACTCAGGAGCCAATGAAGTGGAGCCAAGTGGGGGAGTACGCCTCCAAAGGATTAAAGGCTCTCTTTTCACTAGTCAATCTCGCCCTATTCCTTTCGTTGATTGGTCGAGAATCCCAATCCGTCGAGGAAGCGTAGCGTTGCGGCCAATTGACGTGGCGTTACTAGGCGTGTTGCATCCCTGAGGCGGGAGCCAGGCCGCAAGCGAATTTCCTGATTGGGTATGGTTTGCGGGTTGCTGGGGAGAGGCGCAGAGAGGCGGGCGGGAGTCCCCAGGGCAGGCGCTGATTGGCTGAGGTGAGAGCGGCTTTCCTTCCGATGATTCGGCTCTTCTCGGCTCAGTCTCAGCGAAGCGTCTGCGGCCGTCGTTTGAGTCGCCGCTGCCACCTCGCGGATCAGAAGCCAGCGTTGCCCGCCCGCTGCCCCAGTGCCGCTGGGAGGAAGCGAGAGGGAGGCCGCCTGCGGGTTTATCGCCGCTGCTCGCCCACCGCCCGGGAGAGCTGAGCCCGGGCCCACTCAGTCGCTTGCCACCCCTCGTAGCCGTTACCCGCGGGCCGCCACAGCCGCTGGCCGGGAGAGGCGCGCGCCATGGCTTCTGGAGCTGAGTGAGTGCGCGCGCCGCCCGCTCGCTGCGGGGGCGCGCACCGCGGGACCCGCCGCGCTGGGTAGGCCCGAGTGGGCCTGGCCGTGGGCGCGTCTGAGAGGTGGAGGCCGGGAAAGAGGGAGGGAAGGAGAAGAAGGGAGCGAGTGAGGGGCCGCAGGCCCGGCTGGGCCCAGCTGGGCCCGGCTAGTCCCTGCTATTGCCTGCTGAGCACCCGCGCGCCCCCTAGGCGGGGCTTGCTTTGGGCCCGGGTCGGAGCCTGGGCCAGATCGTGCTGTGTCATGCAGGCCCCGGCCGGCCTGATTGGCTCCCTCGGAATGGCCGACCCAGTCTAGCGAGGTCTTCCGGCCCCCACTGCCGGCGCGGAGCCCCGGGACCTTGGGGTCCCCATCTACGATCCAGCCTACCACCCGCTGAAGGCCTTTGGTCCCCGGAGAAAGCAGGCCCCGCGAGCCCGAGGCCCCAAGTGGGCCTGGTGGACGTGGACTTTGGGCCACGTGAAGGCCTCAGAAACCCCGAGACTGAGGCAGAGGCCGGGGCGGGGAAGGCCCGGCGAACTCAGGGAAGCTCACAAGCAGCTTTTTTGGGGCCGGGTCGGCCTGGCCCGAGGTCGGCATTCTCTGAGACCTGAGTAGTGAGGGTTTCACTTCTGGCCTTCTTCGTACTTTAGGCCTGTTCACGCAAGAAAGTTTTAGTCAGTTTTCCTTGTCGTTATGACCTGGGGGTGGGGAGAAAATAAGTCTTCTGTAATATTTTAGGTTCTTGCTAAAGTTCGACTCTCAGTTCGTATTTTATGGGTCTTCCTAGAGTTCATGTTTCCTGGTGTGCAGGTTGGAGTTGCCCTACAACACACATAACGGCCCTTTCCCCAACAGCTATGTCGAGAAATTCTCTCAGCTTTCTGGCCCCACCTCCATCCCTCAGGAAATCATCTGAGGAAACCTGGCCACCTAAGCCAATTCAGTTTAGAATGGAGAGTTTTAGATGCTGAACAAAGCACAGCCTATGGAAACTCTTCTATGCAAATCACCTTCCTGCCTTGAAGAGATTAGTTTTTTGAGGTGTTCCTTTTTCTAACAAGTTTCTGAATCGAGATGAAGTATTATTCAGTTGCTTATTTAAAAGGACCACTTATTAATACTTAGAATATTTTTTTAAGTTATATCCAGTCAATCTTTTATTTTCAAAAATTAAAATTAAAAATTAAAATTATTGGAACCTGGTATCATAGGTGGTTTCTAACCTTAAGAGTCATCTACCTCAAAGTCCCCTGTGGCCTGTTGGGGTTCTGGAAAGGGCCTGACTCATGCAAATGAACATGGGAATGTTCCCAAAGACTGTCTAGAACTGTTGTCCCATGGTCAGGCTGAATTCTCTCTTCTGGTCTTTGTAGGTAGATTGGGAATTAGAGGTCTTTACCTTAAGGAAAGGGCATACCAGTCATCTCCAGAGCCAGGGTCAGGAATGGTAGCCAGATTGGAGGTTTTTCTAGAATGCAGCTTTTAGATTAAAATGCAAACTGGTGATTAGAAGCACATGACACTTTTTTATTCTTCAGCCTCTGTCCTATAGATCAAGCAGGAATATGATCAGCCCCTGAAAAGGTATTTTGATGGATCAGGAGTGAGAACCGTTTGGTTGACATTGCCCTTAGCTGTCACATTGACCACGCTTAACCTCCAGGATGTTGAAAAGCACTGGAAGAGTCTGCTTATTCTGCGGGATTGTGTCCCGAGTGGCACACTTTTGGGTAGGGGGAAGCAAGTTTGAGCTGAGGAAACTGTCATTGGAAACAAGTTTAGAAGCAGTGGTTAAAGATGCAGCCTATGTGTGAGGGTCAACATAAAGCTTACCACTTTGTTAGATGAATGGGGTTTGTATTTCTGTTGGGTGTATCGAGACCAAAAGATGTAAAAATCCTATGGCTCCCTGGCTGGTATTCTAGAGCACAATTTTTCTTGCAAATTGTGAAGATATTTCCAGTGAGTATACTATTTGTCCCATTTTGTTGACTTCTGTGTCCCCAGCCCCTACAACAGTGCCTGGCACATAATAGACATACATTAATTTGTTAAATGAAGAAATAATTTTCCAAAAATTTGTTTTGTTTGCTTCTTCTATTTCCTGGCCTCTCTATTTTGTTTAACGCTCGTGTTTTCCTGAGCCTTACTAAGAGGAGGTAGTTCTTCTAAGGGAGAGCTCATTATTGAGTCTAGTAAGTGAAGGCTTAAGATGAGCTAGGTACAAAATTGATGTCACTGTCCCAGTGAGTGATCCTAGCTTCTAGGAAATGATAGAAACATGGCGGCTCATGCCTATAATTCCAACACTCTGGGAGGCCAATCCTAGAGGATTGCTTGAGGCCAGCTTTGGCAACAAAGACAGACCTTGTCTTTATAAAAAATTAAAAAGTTAGCTGGGCATGGTGGCACATGCCTATAGTCCTAGCTATTCAGGAGGTTGAGGTGGGAGGATTGCCTGAGCCCAGGAGTTCAAAGTTACAGTGAGCTATGATAGTGTCACTGCACTCTAGCCTGGGCCACCGAGTGAGAGCCTGTGTCTTAAAGAAAAACCAAGTTTAGACCTAGGCAACCTTGACTTGGGTGAGGGATTAAGATTTGCCCCAATTCTCAGCATTTCTTGGTTTTAACTTTTTGAACCAACTCCATGGAATTGTGTGCCTTTGCAGAAATTACTGCGAACCTCCTTTTTTTTTTTTTTTTTTTTGAGACAGAGTATCGCTCTGTTGCTGGGGCTAGAATGCCGTGGCATCAGCCTAGCTCACAGCAACCTCCAACTCCTGGGCTCAAGTGATCCTTCTGCCTCAGCCTCCCGAGTAGCTGGGACTACAGGCATGTGCCACCATGCCCGGCTAATTTTTCTATATATTTTAGTTATCTGATGAATCTCTTTCTATTTTTAGTAGAGAAGGGGTCTCGTTCTTGCTCAGGCTGGTCTTGAACTCCTGAGCTCAAACAATCCGCCCGCCTCGGCCTCCCAGAGTGCTAGGATTACAGGCGCGAGCCACCGGGCCTGGCTGTGAACCTCCTTTTGAGCTTGAGCCTCTTTCTGAAGGTTCCAGATCTATTACCATCCCCTCTCCCCCACCCCCCATATGATGGTCTTTGTGCTTAGCATTCCTTTGGTACTATGGAATGCTCTAGCATTCAACAGGTTTAGCCTGTGAGAAGTGTAGTGCTAATGATTTTGCTTCTTTGTCCCCAGGCTTGCCTGGTAGGACTTGAGACCTCCCTGACCTGTAAAGGAAGTGATTTTATTCATTTCATTCCCCTGCCAGGTTAGCAAAGAAAGAGCTTGTGCTTTGCTCTGCAGTGCTAATCATGGTGATCATTAATACCATGTGCCAGACATTGTGTTGAGCACTTTACATTCATCATCTCCCTTTAGACAATAAGCCTTTGACATAGGTGTTACTACATCTATCATTTTACAGAGAAGGACATCAAAAGTCCAGAGAGGTTAGCTAATTTGCCCATGATCACAATTGAACTGTGACAGGGTTGGGATTCAGACCCAACAGGTCTGACTATAGAGCCCTGCTCTTTTTTTTTTTTTCCAGAGCCCTTGCTCTTAACCAGTATTCTATATAATCTAAGACTGCTTTCATTTCTCTAATTGCTATACAGCCTCCACTTCTATCATGACTTCTTAGGCCATAGTTTTCTGACCCTGGGGCAGGATCACTCACTCGGGGCCTTATAGCTGGGACATCAGTGCACAAAGTACCAAGAGCTACTGGAATGAGTATTGTAACGTATGCTAGATATTGCTTTTCATGACCTTGGCTGAATTTCCTTCATCTTAGCTCTCTGGAATACTGATAGCTTCATCTATTCACTGTTTCTTTCCTAAGTGTGAGTTTTAGAGACTGGTCGGGCCCCTGGGGCTGGAGTATCTATTGGGGCTGATTTCATTTCCTCCTTCTAGTTCAAAAGGTGATGACCTATCAACAGCCATTCTCAAACAGAAGAACCGACCCAATCGGTTAATTGTCGATGAAGCCATCAATGAGGACAACAGTGTGGTGTCCTTGTCCCAGGTAAGTTGGATCCACTGACCAGTCTTTCCTTATTGTATTTATTTGAGGGATTTTCCCAGGTTTCTTTTCTTATTTTTCTTGCAGTGACCACAAATAGAGTGGGGTTTACTGGGATTCCCAACCTCCAGGGCTGCTGCTTTTCCCCTTCTGCCCAGTCACCAAAAGGCCTTAACCTTCTTTCCTCAGCCCAAGATGGATGAATTGCAGTTGTTCCGAGGTGACACAGTGTTGCTGAAGGGAAAGAAGAGGCGAGAAGCTGTGTGCATTGTGCTTTCTGATGACACATGTTCTGATGAGAAGATTCGAATGAATAGAGTTGTTCGGAATAACCTTCGTGTACGCCTAGGGGATGTCATCAGGTGTGTGTGGGGTTCTTGGCCCCTCAGGGATGGGAGGCCAGAAACAGCCTGCATTACAGGCAGGACAAAGTCCTTGGCAGCTGTATGTAGGAAGCCTCCTGGCCATGGGAAGACTTATGCCTCAGGTTGTCTTTAGATTTTGGTTCTGCCTTCTTAGGACTTCAAAATCCATCCCTACATGGCCCTTGGGATAAGGTAGCATTTCTGTGACCTTCTTGATGCCTTTATTTTTTCCTTTCAAAGGTATAACTTATACCTGTACCATGGTTTAAGACGCCGTTTGAGGGTATATATCTGCCAATAACCTTTATTTTCTTACTACTGTGTTCAATTAATGGTTTATTTTAGGGCTGGAATGAAGTGGTGGTGTGGGCAGGGAAGATCGGTCCTAGCAGGTCTTTTAAGGACCTAAGTTTACCTAGGAATAGTTGGAGCTAGACCTGAGGTAGCTCCAGTGTGAGTGATTTTGTTTGTTCCTACATAACTTTAGGCAACAGGTTTCCCTATCTTAGAGTCACCTGTAGCCACTGTTACCCAACCACTCTTTACCTGGCTGGAATCATCCCAGGCTTCTGATTCTTTTTCATGGTTAAATTTCATGTAGCTTTCTTCCTGGGCGTGTTTCGTCACTTTCTCAAGGTGTTCTAACCCATCCAGCTAAGATTGTTTTATTTTTTTCACTTGCATTCCTCTGACCCTGACACTTGCTAGATTAAGCTCTTCCCTTGTAATATTGAATCACCAATATTAGCTGGCAGGGGGTCATCTTTGGATATCTCTCAGTGTAGACCCTGCATGTCTTTATGGGTTTTCTAAATGTGTGGCTTTTGATTTTGGCTCATTGATTAGGAGTGGGCTGCCCTATAGCAGCCTCTTTCAGGGGCTCCTTCTACCCAACCCTGAATATGACTTGTCTTAGTTGTGCTTGGCTGTTCCTTTGCCCTCAGTCCCACCCTACTCTCCTTCCTCTTTTCACCTAAAGCCATCCCCACCTTTTCTCTTTCACTCACCATCAGCTCTCTGTGCAAGGTCCTAATACATGCGCAGTGCTTGAGTCTACAGTATGGTTGGTAACATGGAGTCTGCTTGTCATTCTCAGCATCCAGCCATGCCCTGATGTGAAGTACGGCAAACGTATCCATGTGCTACCCATTGATGACACAGTGGAGGGCATAACTGGCAATCTGTTTGAGGTATACCTTAAGCCATACTTCCTGGAAGCTTATCGACCCATCCGGAAAGGTGAGAGATAATTTTAGGAACTAACCTTAGGGATGTTTGTTTTTAGGAAATAAACCTTGGAGCATAATCTCATTTGGATATATGTGTATACGCACATGCATCCTATGCACATGCTCATGAATCTTCCCTCCCTCCCTCCCTCCATGTCTCTCTCCCTCTCTGCTCCAGGAGAGTAAGCTATCCTCTCATGGATCTCTGAAGGAGGTGGTCCATTTTGCCTGTGTCACAGTCCAAAGTGCACAGCTCTACCATTGGTGGTTGTAGTGAAAAGTCGGGCTAATTGTACCCCGGAAGTCAAAACTTTATGGGCTTCTGATATGTCAGGTTTTGTTCACTGTCTTCTTGAGTTGCAGAGGGACTCTTCACGGTTTAGCTTTCTCCTCTCGTTTGGTGCTTACTATTGTAATGGTGGGGAGGGTGAAGATAGGACAATATCTGGTGAGCTTGTCATTTTATTTTTATTTATTTATTTAGTTTGAGACAGGGTCTCACTCTGTTCCCTGGGCTAGAGTGCAGTGGCATCATCATAGCTCACTACAACCTCAAACTCCTGGGCTCAAGTGGATCCTCCTGCCTTAGCCTTCCAAGTAGCTGGGACTACAGGCACATGCCACCACGCATGGCTAACATTTTGTAGAGATGGGATCTCACAGTTTGCCCAAGCTGGTCTCAAACTCCTGGCCTCAAGTGATGCTCTCGCCTCGGCTTCCCAAAGTGCTAGGTCTCAAAGTGCTGGGATTACAGGTGTGAGCTGCCGTGCCTGGCTAGCTTGTCATTTTAGAACCTAGGATCTAATGAGGAATTCTCACTTGGTCTTGAGTTGATGCCTCTAACTGCACTTGTACTGCTTGCTTTCATAGGAGACATTTTCCTTGTACGGGGTGGGATGCGTGCTGTGGAGTTCAAAGTGGTAGAGACAGATCCCAGCCCTTACTGCATTGTTGCGCCAGACACAGTGATCCACTGTGAAGGGGAGCCTATCAAACGAGAGGTTAGTTTTCTCCCTGATCCCGGTACCCAATCTCATGATTACTCAGTGTTGTAGTTATCAAGACTGGGTGCTCTTTGGAATTAAGCTTCTTTCCAGAGGTGGGAAACCTTCCAGCTGTTCATTTCTGGGCCTAGGTGTTTTCTGGAAATAACTAATGCCAGAAATTTTAAAAATTAGGCTAAATCCAAAAGATATAAGTGATCGGAATCATTTTTTTTTTTTTTTTTTTTTATGAGACAGAGTCTCACTCTCTTGCCTGGGGCGAGTGCCGTGGCGTCAGCCTAGCTCACAGCAACCTCAAATTCCTGGGCTCGAGCAATCCTACTGTCTCAGCCTCCC
>RJWJ010010517.1:0-46764 GCA_004363605.1 Indri indri | reverse complement strand
TACGCACATGTACCACCAAAGCCACCAAGCCCTGCTAATTTTTTTTTCCTTTTTTGTAGAGACAAGGTCTTGCCGTGTTGCCCAGGCTAGTCTTGAACTTCCAGCCTCAAGCGATCCTCTCACCTCGGACTCCCAAAGTGCTAGGATTACAGGCATGAGTCACTGTGCACAGCCTGAGTAATTTTTGTAAATGTGGTTTTATGTACTTATAAGATTTATACTACAAAACATTATTATTAAACTATGAGTGCCCTTGAATAAAGGTTTAGGTCAATACCAAAAATCATTTGGGTATTCTTCACCCTCTAGGATGTGTAATGTATCTTAATTCTTCACCTAAAAATCATTTTTAGTTGAATTATATTATGATGATATGAATAACAATATAAAAACACTGAGGTAATATAATTTTTGCACCATTTCCATTCCATAAAAATCTGTGAATTTTCTGACTCTGATGGAACAAAGTTATTCAGTTGTATGTTCACTAATGCTTCATCATGATGATCATATTAAGATCAATTTTGGTAATAGTTCTAGATTTCTCATTTTCTAGGATAAAAAATATGATAATTTATACCTAAATAGATAGGCAGTTACATCCTCTTCCTGATTTGGAGTGAGTAGTAACTGCCTAATTTCACAGTTACATTTAAAACCGGGTTTCAAGAAGTTTTCATAGAAAAACTTTCTGTCACATCATTTGAGTTGTACCGAAGCATATTAACACCTACAAGAGAAAGCAAAAGTCAGCCAGCAAGGGACAATTTTCTCTTTTAATTATCTTATAATTGATTAATTATAAGAAAAATCTATATAATGCCATATTTTTATTTTCACTGATGTTTAAAATTCATTCTCATGGCAGCCTGAGAATGAATTCTAAACTTCACGTACCTCCACTAATAATCGGAGCTGTCAATGGACAGGATCCAATTCTGTCTTCCCACATATCTCCACCTGATTCTCCATCTCAAGTACAAAAGCCTCATCTCAAGAGTGGTTTCTTATATTCAGTCAAAAATCTAGATCAAAAAAATATTTTAGATTCTCTTGAGAATAGAGAAAAGCAACAACCTAAGAGAAAACAATCATATATTCAGGAATGTTTTTATTTTGTATACGTATAAGCACAGGGGTAAGAGATGATCTTGTGTGTTAAAGCAACTGAAATTGAAGTCACAAGCACAATAGGAAATCATGCTTGAAAACCAGGAGACTTCCGCTTCTGGCCATGAGGGAGTAACGGAGTCTAGAATGAACTTTCATCCATAAACACCTAGAAAACTTGGCAAAATGTAGAAAATACTTGTTTTCTGAAACTGGACCATAGGTAGTACATGTAATGGTCTCTGAGAAGAGAAGTGAATGGGTTGAGCTTGTTGGAGGTAATTTCTGAGCTGCAGCAAAGGAATGGGGAAATCAAAATGAGCCTGGCAATCTCACTGAACTGGGGAGATAGATATCCCAATTCAAGGAGGCTGCAGCAATTAGAATTTTTAGAGCAAAGTACCTAAGATAAAGAAACTATACAGAGAAAGACCTCTCAAATCTGAGTAGGGATCCCTATGACTCTGACTGAATACCAAATGTGCATGAGGCCTGTGAAGCCCCACAAGTCCAAATTAGCAATATCCTCCAGGGAAATAAAAATTATGTGGGAGCTATAAGATGAACAATTCATAGAATTCACATAGAACTAAGAGTTTTTTGAATTCCTATCAGCCAGAGTAGGGAGACTTATTGAATACACACAACAGTCATAGAGTACATATTAGAAATGGAGCTAAAGCAGCCCACAGTAAATTTTATTCTAGACTTTCCCTAAAATGAATTAGGCCTCAAAAGATCAAAGTTCTAAAATGTGGCCAAAGTCTAACAATCTTTAAATGAATACATCAAAATCTGGCACTTACAAACCTAAAATTTGCAAAGGATAAAAACTTGTAACTCAGAGAAAAATCACTCGATAGAAACAATAGATCTCAGAAATGAAAGATGATAAAATTAGTGACAAAGACTTTAAAATATCTGTTATAAATATGTTCCATATCCTCAAGGATATAAAAGAAAGTATGAACATTATGAGAACATAAATAGAAGGTTTAGAAAAGAGAGACAAATGGAGCTTTCAGAGATGAAAATTAAATATCTGAAATGAGAAATTCACTGGATTAAATTAACAGCAGTAATTAATTTATTTTAGAAGAAAAGATCAGTAAATATAAAGACAGAACAATAGAAGCCATCCAAAGTGAAGCATGGAGAAAATCACTAAAAAAAACATAAACAAACCTTCAATGATCTGAGGGACAATATCAAGTGGTCTAGTTTACCGGTAATTGGAGACCCAGAATAAAAGGAGGGAGAGCAGAGGACAGAAATAATGGACAAAGGTCCCATATTTGTTGAAAACTAGAAACCTACAGATGCATAAAGCTCACAGTCCTTAAGCAGAATAAATACAAAGAAATCTGTTTCAGCACATAGGCTAACTGCTGAAAATTGCCGAGTTTTGAGAATGGTGATGGGTATGAAGACAGGGAAGGAGATGGAGTTAGGCTAGGATTGAGATAAGCCCCAGAACACTGAAGCCTTCCATGGCCACTCTGAGGGTTCATAACAGGCAGGTGCACATTCTTAGTGACTTTAATTATTGCCGTAATTTTTTTGCCTGACATTAAAAGTGAACAAAAGCACAAAATGTAATGAATGCTATGCTGTCAGACACTGTCACAATTGAAAGATTTAGAAGTTTTTCAGCATGAAGATGTTGGGTAATGACTTTTACTGTGCAAACAGAAATAGGTTTGATTGTGTTCATTATAGGACTCTCTGTACCATTCATTCATTAAACATTTATTAAGCACCAATTATGTTCCTAGACTTGTTGGTATACATGATGGTATTATGCAAAATATACAAGATAAACACACTACTGATTAGGTTATGCTCATGGTAGCTTCCTAATTTAGAGGCTCTTAGTTGGTGTGCAAATAAACAGCGAACAGTACTTAGGAAAATTTTTTCTACATATAATACTCTCAAAATCTCCCCATAAATACCTGCGGCAACTATAAAGTTATTCTTGTACATCGAAACTCTAAAACTTAGCTTTTTGATTCAAACAGGACTCCTTTTTTCCCCCCACTGAAGATATTGAATATATAATCTTAGCATCAAAGGGTGACAGAACTGAAGGAGACTTTAGAATAATCATTTAGCACAAGGTTATTCAAACATTCTTGCCAGAGGCCATGTGGCTGCCCCAGGTGGGTGGGGGCAGTGGCGGTGGTGCCGGGAGACTGACTGAACAGGTGGGCCCCTGATGTAACCAGAGCAGTAGCATACACAAGGCTGGGGGCACTTTCTGCTCCACACTTATCATGGATTTGCAAGTCATATATTAACATTATTTGTCCAGGTCCTGTACCCAGTTGAGTTTGAAAAGCCTGAATTACATTCTCGCCTTTCTTTTTACTCGTTCTCTTTACGTCACAATGTGCAACCACTAAGGAAGGAGGCTCCTGTCTTTGGCTGATGTTTTTCCAGATAGCACATTCTTCCATGGCACAAAGGGAATCATCGTTTTTTCTTTAACTGATTCATATTTGTGCTATTTTATATAAATAAGTTTCATTCTGTGTTTTGGGCAGACATTATTAATGCCTATTTGTGGAATTATTTTTATTTTAGTAACATTTGTGGTAGCTGACGTTATGGATCCAGGCTTGGAAGGCTGATCCACATCACTTATTTTACACTTTTCAGAGGTATAAGCTAAGTTGTGCTACTAGCATTATAACCTTGACAATCCTTGATAATACTTAGAAAAAATTAAAACTTTACCAAAACATATTAAATTTGGCAGGAAATGTGGAGAAATGGTTTCAATTTCTTTTTTGCCTGCTGAGCTGTCCAATATAGTAGCCACTAGCCACATAGGGCTATTTGAATTTAAATGAACTAAAATTTAAAAGAATTAGTTCCTTAGTAGAACTTGCTAAATTTCCAGTGCTCAATAGTCATATGTAGCTAGTGAGTACTTTGTTAGACAACTGAAATATTTTTAAAAATCCATTATTACACGGATTCTATCAGACAGCACTAAACTAAAGATACATGGTAAATTAAAGAAAATTGCTTTGTCATCTATACTCATGAAATTCCTCCGTCTCTTGTCATGTTAAGGAAATGTTATTTGTGAAAAGAAAATCTGGTGCATTTATTTTCCTTCTGACATTTCATGCAATTGTCCTGTCCTCCTGTCTGCCTTATGCTTCTAATGGTCCATCTCTTCTGTTCAATTTGTACATTAAACACAGAGACAACAACCATTATCATCCATAGCCCTCTTTCCTGCTAAATAAAACAATTCTTCTACTACCAAAAACGCTGGCTGTAATTGTCATTCTGTGACTAGAAAAGATTGGGTTATACAAATTTCAAAAAGCAGCTTTTTGTCTTTGATGGGTCTCCAGTAAATATCCTTGCCCCAAAATACCTTCCAAGAGTGTTGTCATAGTGCCTGAAATTCCACCATGTTCCTGAAAATTTGTGTGTTTTCCCAAGTTCATTACTAAAATGCTGCTGTGTATCAATCTGGTTCCCATTTGTAGCTATTTGTGACTTAATAGGTAAATGCTCCTGGGCTTACAGAACCTGGAAGAAAAACGGCTTTGGCAACTAGGGAGGGCAGAGTTTGTCAGGGGGAGCTCGCATGAAAATGCCAGGTTGTTTGTGAAAATGGAGACTTTCTTGCAATGAAAGATGAGACCAGGAAACATGAGGATGCTGTTTGCTCTAAGACACAGCACCATAGAATGGAGCAAATCTGAATTTGATTCTGTATCTATAATGTTCTCTTTTCTGCCTTTGGACAAACAGTCCACCCTCTGTATCCATGGGTGCTGTATCCATGGATTTAACCAATCAGGGATCAAAAATATATGGGAAAAAATTTCACAAAGTATCAAACAGTAAAACTTAAATTTGCCATGCACTGAGTACTACATTGAATCCAAATGAATGAAATATTTAGGTACTATGTTAGGTATTTAGTGACCTAAGGATGATTTGAAGTATGAAGGAGGATGTGCCTAGGGAATATGCAAATACTATGCCATTTTATATAAGGGGCTTGAGCTTCTGTGGATTTAGGTATCTGTGGGGTGTCCTGGAACCAATCCCCTATGGATACCGAGGGACAATTGCACTACTTAACTCTTTGGACCTCAGTTTTCTGCCCTTTAAAAGAGCCCAAAAGTAACTTCTTATCAGGATAATAAAGGATATATAGAAAAGGCCTAGCTTTGTACCAGACATGCACTGGGAAATGATGAAAGGGAGCTCTTATTGGGATTTCCTCTGCCTCTTTTGTCACTTTTAATAAAGCTTTAGTTTCAAAATCAAAATGAATATATTCCATGTCCTTTTCTCTCTGCTCTAAGAGTTGGTAGTTGGATGATCAGACCAGGGACTGACTCCAGAAGGTTTGAAAGAAGGTACAGAAGATACCTTCCATGGTGAGTGTGAGGACAAGAAAGAATTAACTTATCTGGAACAGAGAACCACTATCCTGAAGTGTTGGAAAGGAGATTGGAAAGTTAGAATAGAAATGTAAAGATAGAACACAAGGTTTAGCAGAAGTCATGTTTTAACTCTGTGTGTGTGTTTGTGTGTATGTGTGTGTGTGTGAGAGAGAGAATAATCTAGCAGATTCCCTCAAAGAATAGAACTAGAGAGAATGAGGTATGAGTTATTGCTCATTGTCTTTCAGTTTCTTCCATCTGCCTAGTTTTAAACTGACCTTGAATTTACTTTTCAATTGCAAGCAGAAAATAAGTGTATATTGGGTACCTACTTTGTGTCTATAAAACAGGCATGTCCCGTAGGATTTTTTTTTTTTTTTTTTTTTTTTTTAGTGTAGAGGGACAAAAAGATATTAAGCAAAGTATTTGTAAGAAAACAAGCCAAGAATCATGACATGAGTGGCTTAGGATACAATGGGAGCACAGGGATGTCTGGTCAGAAAATAAACTTCCAGTTGGAACCCATTCTGCTAAGCGAAGTATCCCAAGAATGGAAAAACAAGCACCACATGTACTCACCATCAAATTGGTTTTAACTGATCAACATCTAAGCGCACATATAAGAATAACATTCATTGGGTGTCAGGCAGATGGAAGGTGGGAGGAGGGGATGGGTATATACACACCTAATGGGTATGGTGCTCAACGTCGGGGGAATGGACACACTTGAAGCTCTGACTCAGGTGGGGCAAGGACAATATACGTAATCTGAACATTTGTACCTCCATAATATGCTGAAATTAAAACAATTTAAAAAAAATGATAAAAAAGAAAATAAGCTTCCAGTGTAATAAAATATCCAACGCTGAGCAAATATCTTTTCATGCAACCATGCTCTCAAAACAATGGTTAATTTATTGAATTTAGTAGGATACTTTCTCTATGTCCTCTCTATCGTGTGTTTTAACATAAATTACCTAGAATCAAATTTGAGTATTTAAGTTACAACTGCCACAGAAAATTATAGTAATATCCCACCTAGTCAGAAATCATTTATTCAGTAACCTTAACCATTTGAAGTCAATACGAAGGACACCAATAAGATACCTCTGCTTGCTACATGGCTGCCACAACGCGGTCTTTAAGACCATCTTATTTTTGATTTTCTAAGAGACAGGGTCTCTCTCTGTTTTCCAGGCTGGAGCTCAGTGGTGTGATCATAGCTCACTGCAGATTTCAACACTTGGGCTTAAACAGTCCTTCCACCTCAGCCTCCCAAGTCACTGGGATTACAGGTGTGAGCCACCAGGACTGTTCATCATTACTTTTGACTTTTCGTTTATATGCAATTGTAACAACCTTTCTTGTTTGTTTTTGTGTTGATGTTCCATGAAGGCTGACTAGTGGCTACAAATGAGAGACCCGAAGAAATCAGGTGCTTTTGAAATAGAAGTGACCATATAAGAATCAAAAAATATGAATTTTGAAAAAGAGTATTGAGAAAATGTTAATTACACTGTTTTTCCAACAAAAGGCAATGGGGGAATGCATTTAGGTTTCCTTCAAAGTGATTGAAATAGAGAAACAAGTCATCTAAAGTGGTAAGCATTCATTATTCTAGAATTTTCACTTATGTGGTATATCACTTTTCTTGGTGATGATCGATAAATGAAGTGTTGTAAAACCTTTAGACATAGCTATTTGTGTCTTCAAAATATTTGACTCTGAAAATTTTTACAGCCTTGCAACAAAGCTATTATAAACTCTTCTCTCTAAATTCTTGTTCCAGTGTCAGATAAAAAGTCTATTCTTTAGGGGATATTTTTAGGGAAAAATACAATCCTGTTTTATATTAAGTTCATGTAACAAAAATAAAAATTGAAATTAAAGGGTCCAAATCAACTAAAACCAAGTTATTAAAATTTTTATACATTTAAAGAGTGGCATGTGATTTATATCTAATGTATCTCATGCTTGAAAGAATGATCTAAGAGTATGGTCCAAAAGCTAAAGAACTAAAACCCTAAAGAAAAAAAAAAGAAAAAGAAAAACAGAATCATTTTCAGATCAGCATTCTCAACCAAATACAATTCTAAATGTCAGCCTTTCAGAGTAATTACAAAAGGTTCCATTTCTTATGTAACAGTTAATTTCCAGAGAACTGAAGTTTGAATAAAACTAACAAAATTATATGTATTAAACATAGAAGTAATAATAGTTATAGTACCATTGAGAATGAAATTAAAATAGAGCTCTTACTAGAAAATAATGCTCCAATTTAAACTAGAATGTTAACGAATACCTCATCTTACTCCACCCTAATTTTGGGCTCTGGTTCAACCTCTTTTGTACTATTTCTATAGCCTGCTAATGAAGAATTCTCCTTGTCTCTAACTTTATTTTTTCTACTTCATCCTGCTCATTTTATAAGATTAACCTTTCTAGAGCAGTGCTATCCTATATCTTTCCCACACTAGAAACTTTCAAAGACTCCTGTATTTAATTGAGTTAAAGACAAACCTATCAGGCTGTACTTCAAATTCTCTACCTGAGTGGTTTTTCAAGGGAATTCTCTGGAAACCTAATGATAAAATTTCCTTAGGAATTCCATGAAGTTTTTTTCAAGTGCAATGGATGCTGAGACTGCAGCTGCTGTCTATCACCATTGGGTTCAAATGTCTAGATGTCTTCAGAGCAGAACATTATAGGAATGATTTTGCTAAATTTGAACTTATAACTTTATTCCAATTATTATTACTTTGAACCTTTTACATTAGGATTCTGCATAACATTTTATGTGGGAAGGTTGATCTACTAAAAGACTTTGAAAAAAGTTGGTTCACAACATGCCTACAGTTTTATTACCAAACTTGCCACAGTTTCCTGTATCTGCTATCATTCTGGTTCCTACCCAAAATTTCTTCTCCTCCTTCCATTCCCCATGTCTCCATGTTCAATCTTTTTGAAGCCACCAAAGCCTTTGTTGATTCATCTATCCATCTCTCTCTTAAATTTGTTTCATATTTAGAGCATCCATTGATTTTTCTTCCCTGTGTTTTTCTCTACATTACATACTAGGTTTATTTTGCCTAAGAACAGAAAATTTGTCTTACTTTGCACTTACTTAACTATTAGAATTTTAAAGAAAGGAATTGAGCATCACTATTTCTGAAAGTGGAAATAAGCACCAGCATCACATAAATTATATTGATATAAATTCTATGCTTTAAGAGCTCCACCTTTTATCTAATGACAGATGCTCTCTAATTAGTAAAGTATGTAAAGTATAACAATTTCTAAGAACATATGTAAAGTCGTCAATATTTTAGAGTGATTTGAAAATATGGGAAAATATAATTAGTGATAAGGATAATGGAAGCAATAATTTATTGAGTGTTTATCACATGCTGTTAGTAGATCTCTCCATATATTTTTTACCTTATTCTAACAGTTCTCCAAAATGGGAAGCATCTCACTGTTATAGAAGGGAAAATTGGTATTCCAGAGTTCAAGGTTACAATGAGAGTAAAAGTGGGAGAGTCAGGATTCAAACACGGGTCTGTGTGGCCCCAGAGTTTTTGTTCTTCCCAGTTTATCACAGTATCACTCAGAATGGAAATAACAATAGCATGTGTGTTCATGTAAGAAGGTATGAATGTTATTATTCGATACATTTATAAAGCCAAGTTTAAGACTTATTCATGTATGCTACAAAATCCTTGCCTGAGGATTTCCCAAGATAAAACACCCACTTGGGCTGAAAGCTGTCTTTCTCAGTTACTGAGCATTTCATTCTTCCTAACTGAGATGAAGAGGTTCCACCAGAACAAGTGACAACAAAGAGGAAAAAGTTGAAAAATAGAAATTTTGTGTTCTTAGTTACAGATATGAACTTAAAACTTGTGCCACTTCCGATGGTAGAAGAATAAGACTATAATAGAATAAGAATGAAGGAAAAAATACACAGCAAATGTTAGTTAAATATAGATTGTGAGCAATTCTTGTATTGCTAATTGAATAGTGATTAAAGCTAAATTATCAGACAGAGACAGACTTCCTATCATAGCAGAATGGATAAGAGGTATTGATCAAAATGCTCTTCAAGTATATGAGAGTTTTAGATTTTCAGCTTAGGCCTTGGCTTTCTTTTCTCCTTGAATAAAAGCCAACAATATCAGTTTCCTTGAGAGAACTACTGCCTCTTCACTAATACAAGGAGCTATCCTCGGTTCTATAAACCAGTCCTGTCTCTACCTTCTGCCGGTTAGCAGTCTCTCTGCTTTCAGTCCCAGCTTTAAGCCTTTTGACTCTGGCTAAAAACCGGTTGCCTCATCCCATGGTATTTAGCAATTTGAAACTTATCCTTAGGCCATTGAGCTACATTTTCCCTTTGGTGGTTTGTAAGCTTAGTGTCTTTCATAACTGTCACTGTCCTTATTTCCTCCTTAACTGAGATCCTGTAGAGTTTGAATTCCTAAATTGTAAGTTGTAAAATAACAGTAGTTGCAATTTGTTAACTTCTGGGTACTTTGAAAGTAGCTCAAATAAATACCACCCTGAGACAACTCCAAGGGTACTAGGCTAAAGAGAAGAGTTTGAATGACAACAATACCCAGCGGGCTGGTCTCTGGGTAGGGAAACGCAAAGGTATCATTGTTAATCAGCCCCAGTGCAGAGAGCTCAGTTCCAGTTATCCAGAAGCCTATTCTCCTAAGTTGTTTACGTAGCCAGAGAGTAGTTTTTTTGCCCCTTCCTGCCTCCCTACTCTTCATCCTTCACACTGATTTTCCTGACCTCATTGCCTCTCTGATCTTACATTCATTGATCTGAAGTATGACTTTTTCGTTTCATGAGAACATTTCCCCTAAGACAGAATGAGAAGAGCCATTTTAGACTACAATACTATCAAGTTAATATTTTTCATGTAGGAAAAACAAATTCTGCACATAGGAGATGATTGTAATCATTATCCACTTACAAGATTTCACTTATATTTAAAACTGAAAAGCAATTTATATCTATTAAACCTAGTTATCAATTTGTTTTAAAATGTTAAAATTATAGCTAATACTTACTGAACTTTCAAACTCTCATTATATGTCAGGCACTTGACTAATCATTTTACATGTACTTTTTTATATAATATTCAAAATCAGTATGTATCAAAGAATAGGTACTATTATTATTACCCCTATTTAATGGGTGATATTAGCAGTTGTTGACACTCACAGAAATTAAGCAACTTGTCCAAGGTCACACAGCTAGTACATGTATTCAGAGTCCTCAGAAAGTAGATTCTACTAAAAATAAAAACAAAACAAAACAAAAAAACAGAAAAAAACCCCAAAACCTCTTAATCACTTATACTACTACAGATTAAATTATGAACTTTAAGCTATATCTTGATACTCATTTGGTGAAAACCAGCTCTCCTAAAGCTATTATGGAATAAACTGATTGATATGCAAAGAATAGATTGGTTAAATTTCACAGAGAACTAATTTGGGTCAATAATAGAGTCAGTTCCAATAATAAACTCCAGTTATGATACAAAATGGCTTTTGTTCTCCTTGTAAGGATGTTTTTATATTCATGTAGCACAATAATAAAGAGAAAGTTATGTGCTAAGATGGTCTAAAACACCATGTACTGATTCTCCTGTTAATTTAATGTCTTTCTCCAGAGCTGTTCCTAGAGTTTGAAAAATAAGGCTTTGCTTCCGAGAAGAAATAATCTGCTAAACTTTGACAAACCCATATCTATTGAGAACGTCTCCTTAAGAACATACATATGATATTTTTACATTCAATACCGTGCTGACCTTTAGACTCAATTTTCGAGTTGCAGTGTTAAAGTGGATTTATTCATTTAACATATTTTTATTGAGTATCTCTTGTGGGCAGAGACTTAGGCAATAAAAAGCTCCTGTGGTCTTTGTTTCAGGTCTTCTCTGTCCTAGCCAGATTTACTATGATAACAACTTAAGTGTCAAGATTAACCTGTCTGCTCCTGAGGGAATCTGATCAGCAGTGAGTATATCAGGAACATTTCCCCTGCCCCATGTATAGGGGTAGGGAATTATTTTAGTTTACACCAAACTAAAAAATGACTTAAACCCAATGCACCACAATTATCACCTATCACCACTGTCTGGAAACTCCTGCTGCTGGAAACTCACTAGAACAAATCCCCCACATATTTATACTAATTGAATCCAAGTTAGCAACTCCTCTTAGGACACTGTCATTTGGGGCATTGAATACATGTGGAGAAGCCCATCTACTTTGGATCATTTCCTTCACTCTCAGGCCCAATTGGCTCCACCAGTTGGAGATTCTAGCATGTCTTGAGCTGAATCCATAATTGCAACACTTATTTGTCAGAGCTGGAATGAAACAAATATCTGTTGGTGTGTTATTTTAATCAGATTGACTTCTTCGAGTAGAATTGATGGAGAAGCTCAAGAATTTGATGGAGAAGCTCAATTAAAAAAAAACAACAACTAGGACTCAGATCTCTCTGATCCCCTTGACATTTGTGATCACAAGACATCTGCTCTGGCTTTATTGATCAGGTCCAAATTCTAGGCAAGACAGAGAGGGGCAGGAAAGGGCCAAGGGGCCATGTCCCAGCTGAATTGACTTGCATTTTAAACAAGAGTACAGTAATGAAATGAGAAGATCCAAGATTCTTCTCCACCAGCCCCCATCTACATCCACACGCCTATTCAAGGTCTTAGAACACAACCTTAACATACCTGTTTTTTTTTCCCCCAAACTGATTCTGCGTCTTAGGTACCTATCCAGAATCACCCAACTGGTAAGTCTGGGACCCAAAACTCAATCCCAGTATATTAGGGTTCTTCAAAGAAACAGAAGGATGCATATGCGTGCATGTATGTTGTATGTATACTTGTATCTATTCTTACACACACGTATGCGCATATATACATAGAGATATATAAATACATATATACATAAATATATAAAGAAGAGCTGATGTTGAAGTTTGAGTCTGAAAGCACAATTTCCACTTCCTTTGGGAACATCAGTCTTTTTCTGTTAAAGACTTTCAACTTATTAGATTAGGCACACCCACATCATGGATGATTATCTGCTTTATTCAAAGTCTACAGATTTAAATCACATCTAAAAAGTACCGTCACAACATCTAAACTAATATTGGACCAAGTATCTGGGTCCCGTGGCCTAGCCAAGTTGACACATAAAATTAACCATCACATCCAGGGTTCATAATCCAAAATCCTATGCTTTTTCTGTTATTAATCAGGGTTTATGATCTAATAGAAGAGAAAGGACATTGTAGTATAGGCTGCTCATTGTTTACCAAATATTGATTCTCCCCTTCTACCTTCCAAACAAAACATAACATTTTTGTGTGAAGGCCAATGAGCCTACCTAAAATACTAGACTTTCTTGTCTTCCTTAGAGTTATTCTTGGCCAGTGAAATGTAAGTAGAAGCTATGGTGTGCAGTTTTGGAAAAGCTACTTAAAGGGGCAAGCATATTCAGCTGGTATATGGCCCCTTGGCCCTTTCCTGCCCTTTTTTGTCTTGCCTAGAATTTGGATGACTAAGGCCAGAGCAGATATCTTGTGATTGCAAATGTCAAGGGGATCAGAGAGATCTAAGTCCTGACATTTTCGAGCTAATAAATGAGTAGCAGTAAATATTTCTAGATTTATTGTTACATTAGAAGGAGAAAAAGTAACCAGGCATGGTGGCTCACATCTGTAATCCCAGCTCCTCAGGAGGCTGACGCAGGAGGATTGTTTGAGGCATGGAGTTCAAGACTAGCCTAGGCAACATAGTGAGACGCCTGTCTCTAAAAAAAATAATAAAAAAAAATTAAAAATTGGGGGGGGGTGTAATGGTGCCACCTGTGTCCCAGCTGCATGGCAGACTGAGGTGGGAGAATCACTTAAGCCCAGAAGTTCAAGGCCAAAGTGAGCAACAATTGTACCATTGCAGTCCAGCCTGGGTGACAACAGAGCAAGACCCCATTTCTAAAAAAGAGAAAAAGAAAAAAGGTATTCTTCTCTAAACCTCTGTTAATATATGCAGACTAAATCCTTAATTGATGCAGGCAAGGACACAGATAACTACAGTGAAGATCTTGAAAACTGAACACTTATGAAAATTTTGAGACTGTACCTAAGAAAGTGATTCAGAAGGAAGGGGTTGATATAAACTAGACATAATGAGCAAACCAAACACTGTTAGGGACTATTCGATAGAACACTAGAGGACTGAACAGCTACCATGAATTCAGCAGAAAGGTAAATGGACCTAAATGGCTATAGGAAGAAAGGAGATGGACATTTGAAAGAACTAAACTTCCCAGACACAAAGTTAGGAGAGTCACTGGAATGAATTACAATGAAAGCTGCGTGCCTTTTTTCTCTGAACCTTTCTGAGCAGTGGAAGGACAGGGGAAGGGCAGGAACAAATTAGCTGCTCTCATTAACAATCTCCACTGTAGATGTCTCCTCCTGACAGTCCCTAAGAAGAGCTTTATCTTGATTCATTTGTCAGTGTAAGCACCTCTTCATCCCAAGGTTTTTTGCACAAAGACTTAATTGATTAAGCCCTCTAATTTGTGACTACAAATACCCACCTTACAGCAAGGGCTGAATCACAAATCACTTTTAGACATTATTTTGCCAATCATAAAAAATGGGTTGGGGAGAGAGAGACAGAGAGGGAAAAAAAGATATGTAATCTGTTTGGGATGTGTTTTCATAATTTTTTTATTTTTTATTTCACAATATTACAGGGGTACAAATGTTTTGGTTATATGGGTTGCTTTTGTACTGCTTGAGTCAAAGTTATAAGCGTGCCCAACACCCAGATAGAGTACATTGTACTCCTTAGGTATGAATTCACCCATACCTTCCTTCCCCCTTCCACCTGCTTGATTTTTGTTGAGTTTTGCTTCCATCTGTGCACATAAGTGCAATTGGTTAGTTCCAATTTAATAGTGAGTACATGTGGTGTTTGTTTTTCCATTCTTGCCATACTCTACTTAGGAGGATGGTCTCGAGTTCCATTCAGACTGCTGCAAAAAGACATTAATTCATTTTTTATGGGTGAATAGTACTCCATGATGTACATATACCACATTTTATTAATCCACTCATGAACTGATGGGCACTTGGGTTGCTTCCACACCTTTGCAATTGTGAATTGTGCTGCAATAAACATTATAGTGTAAGTGTCTTTTTGATAAAATGACTTTTTTCCCTTTGGGTAAATATCCAGTAGTAGGATTGCTGGATCAAATGGTAGATCTACTTTTAGTTCCTTGAGGAATCTCCATACTATTTTCCACAGAGGTTGCACTTGCTTGCAGTCCCACAAATAGTGTGTAAGCATTCCTTTCTCTTTGCATCCATGTCAGCATCTATTGCTTTGGGACTTTTAGATAAAACCCATTCTCACTGGGGTTAGATTATATCTCATTATGGTTTTGATTTGCATTTCTCTGATGATTAGTGACATTGAGCATTTTTTCCTATGTTTACTGGCCATTAGTCTATATTCTTCTGAAAAGCTTCTGTTCATGTCTTTTGCCCACTTTTTAATGGGGTCGTTTGATTTTTTCTTGCTAATTTGTTTGGGATGATTTGAATTAACTCCTGCTTTGAGGTAGAAGGATATCTCTGAGTTTTCCACAGCCATCAACAATCTTTCCTAAAGATATTCTTCTTATGAGTAGCCAGTTTTATGAACAGAATTAGAGGTTGCACAGTAGTGGAAAAGATATAAATGGGAGGATTTGTGAATGTAATTCTTTAGACACAGTTGAGGTGGGCAAGTGGTGGAATACCTTGGGCACAAGATAGTCATCTGCTGGAAGTAAGAGCATACTATCCTTGGGGAAAAAAGAATACAGTAGGGCAGGTTATAGTCCAATTCAGAGTCAGACATGTGAGAACCAAGATGCATTTAGCACTAAGTGGTCGGGTCAGCAGAAGAATGAAACAGGTGGTTAGCAAATATAAGGCTGGAATTGCAGCTGAAAACCCTGGCAAAGGGTCTTATAGCCTATCTTCCTCCCTCCTTTCTTCCTTCTCCCCCTCCCTTCTTTGCTTCCTTTCTTCCTTCCTTCCTTCTCCCTTATTTCTTTTATTTTCTTTTCCTTTTATTATTTTTTTTCTGAAGATAGGCACCAGTAAGACCTGCCTAAACTCTTGTAACTGATGGCAGCTGAGAACAACCAGTGGTGTCAGAAGTACAGGGCTCATTCTCTCAGCCAAGTTTATTCCTGCCAGTTCTCTCAACATCCAGCTCACTGGAAAAATAGTTCTCATTCATAGTTTACGTTTGAGAAGTCTTCTGGGAAGCATAGGAATATAAGGTTTTGTCCCTAAACATATTTATTGCTCTCCATCTGTTGTCAGGAATGAGAAGTCTATTTCATGTCAAAATGCGGCATTAGGTGTGGTTTTGACAAGGAATGATACTTATTTTAAAGATTTGCAATACAATAGATAATGAGAATCAAGTCTTATTATAATGTATTCATAAAGCTGTCCAAATTCTTCCATCGAAGTAGTATTTCATTAAGTAAATATATACTTCTGGCACTTGATAAATTACCACATATTTTAAATAGTTTAAATATTCTGGGAAGACCCTACTTAACTCTACCAGTGAAGAGTATCTGCAGAAACTTTGTTGGTGGGATGCAACTATCTGTACTTTTTTTTTTTTCTTCTACCTTTCACTTCCCTTTCCCATTCCTTGTACTTTTGTGGCCTCAATTTGTTTAGGCCGAATTGTTGCTCAGTTAATTGGAATCTAACGTTTGTTGACTATCTACTGTACGAACATGGTCTTATTTAACGTTCACAATAAGCATCCCAATCTTAAAAAAAAAATAAAAGAAGTTTAGCCACTTGTTCAAAGGATTCAACTAGTAAAAATGGTAGAGATTTTTATTTTCCTGGAACTAAATTATCACTTTTAAGAAAATGAAAACTTATTGAATGACTATAAATCTGTACACTACCTCAAGTTGCTTTTTAAGGAATCGGGTAGGGGAAGGATAGACGAGAATTAAAAATGAGAGCTGTTTTAGACACAAACTGACTTGAAAAGACTCATTATACCAATTTAATACTGAATACCTGGAATTAGAGGAGATTTGGTGGTAAAATATTCATAGAAAGTAAAAAATTAGCACTTTTCATTTAGCAATATTCTTTTAATATGTGGGAAAATATTTCTTTATGCAACAGAATTTGTAAACATGGTGGATTTAATTTAAAGTGACCCAGTTAACAGAGCCAGTGACCAGCATAATAATGAAAACAGCTTCTTTAACAGTCTTCATCCTCCTTCAGCACTGGTCCTGCACTACACCTTTTTGTGGCTCTTTGTGATTTGGCAACCGTATGCCTATGTGTTTCCAAAAAGTCAGAAAAGAGTAAATGGGCTGTTCAGTTATTGTTTAATCATCAAACAGTTTTCCCATTTTTGCCTAATAGGAAAATTACACGGTAAGCAAAAGATTACTTCCCATATTCACCACAATAAAGGATTATGTTTCAAAGTGTTTTTTGTTTGATGGTTCAATGACTTCATTTTTTTAACTCACAATAAGACACTGAAAATACATTTCACAGATAATATGAAAACCACAAAAACTTTCAGAAATTTCATATAAGACAGAGGTATGCTCTACTTCTATGCGAAGGAACTAATTTCTCAATATTTATTGTTTCTAAAACACTAATAATTACAAATGTGATAAGAAAATCCATCTTTTCCAAATCTTCCTGGAACATAAATATTTACATTCAAAATAAGGTGCTTTAGATTCAAATGTAAGAATTAATAAGCAACCTAGTTTCACTGTATTTTAATGTTCTAAAATAATACTATAAGCCTTTAAATATTGTTTTTATTTTTGAGCCATTTAAATTTTTATCTCTTAACAATAAAGTTCAAAATAATCTATTTTTAAATGCCACCCAATTTTCTGATTATGTTCAGTTATTTAAAAACTCAGCATTCCTAAAAAGAGAAATATTCTCTAAGGACCCATCACAGCACTATAGCATGGTACCTGGTATACATTATATACTCAGTACAATTTAGTAAACTACTAAATTTGGTGAACTACTATGAATTATTATAAGTTAAAATTTTATATTATATGTTAAAGAAAATTTATGAAATTTTCAGCATCCAAAAATTATTACCTAAAATGAAGCACAAGCTATTATTGGGAAGAAGAAAGAGTGACCAGGTCTGCCAGGGAGAGCTTGGAACAGCTTTGCCCAGGCAGCATCTTCAGTGCCGGCGCTAGAAGGATCAGGAGATGTTTGCTAGGTAGAGAAGAGGAAGGCAGGCATTGCACACAGAGAAAACACGCCTGCAGCATTTTCCTGACATGTTTTGGAAACAGCAAAAAATTTAGTGTGTTTGAGTAGATATAGAAAATTGAGCATTCAGAGTTCATAAGGACCAGAGAGGCAGTTTGGGGTCATATATTGTAGGACTTTTTAGACCAAATAGAAGAAGTTAAATTTGTCCCATTGGTACTAGAGAGCCGAGGAGAGTTTTAAGATGCAGAGTGTCATGATCTGTCTAAAATAGAACAGATTATAGATCATCTGAAACTAATTTTTCATTAATCAACATTTCGTTTAAGGGACAATTTATTGTCTTAACCATGGAGTCCTTATAACTTAGACATCTGTGTCTACTCTTCCCTCCCCTCAACCACTATATCTTTGGTACCAAATTCTATCCTTCACTCTACATCATCTCTTGCAATTTTGTTTTTCATTCTTCTCATCCTCCCTGCCCAGATTCAAACCTCACTTACTAGCTCTTTCTTGGACTCTTGAAGCCCATTATATATTGGGGGCCCAGCCTCCAGTGTCTCTTCTTTTGCTAATATATTCTTCCATAGTGTTGGAATCATGAAATCTTTTAAAAAATAACCAGTATACCAAACACTTTCTCCTGTTTCACCTGATAGGAGCCCATGTAATGACTATTATTTGCTGTAACTAATTTGTTGTTGTGCTTGTGTGAACAACCTTTAGAATCAGAGAAATGCTGAAGCACAAAGTACCCCATAATAAATGATAATCACTGCATGTTAGAGTGGAGGCTAAGTGAGCATCTGCACTGAGCCCCTTTGCCCTGAAAAGTTAACAGATACCCAGGATGACCCCTGCCTTCATGCAGGGCAGAAAGCAGAAGCAGCCTGACAACAAGTGCCCTTGTAGCATTGAAAGTCCAAGACAGAAGTTGTAAAACAGTAGGCTGAACTGGCTGAAAGCTGTATTTTATTTAGATGGCCTCATTTAAGTAAACATTTACAATTTGAGAGAATTCACATAAAAACTAAGATTTATGCCTTCTGTTGAAAATACAGAAAAGGGGTTAAAACAAGAGCAACAATCATATGGTCCTATGTAGGGGAGGGGCAGATTCTTGAAAAGGAGCCACCTTTTACTGCCTCTGTATCACAATTGACTTCTACTCCCTAGTACAACTCTGGGGGTGGAGGAAGGAGATGGAAGGGACGATGGGGAGTACTGAGAATCCCTGGGGTTAAATTTCCTGTCATCTCAATGGAAAGGGATCTTAGAGTAAGAATTAAACTTTTGAAATTATGATAATAAATGAACATGAAATTTATTGAACACTTGAGTGTATAGATTCATATCAGCTCAGTGCAATGTCAATAATTTTCTTGGTTGGCATGTAAAATCACCTCCCAGTTCCTTCCTATACCTTATTCCCTCATCCTTTTAAGAATAGTGAACATTGGATGCATTGATAGACACAGTGAACAGTGAAGAGAGGATAGTTAAGAAATGGATGGTCTTCTATATAGAAATTCAAAGCAGTAGATTAAGGTGGAGAATATTATGGATAGGAGGCTGAGGAAGGAAAAATATAACTTTAGGGCCTCTAAGATTGAGAATTTTTGGTGTGACAAGAAGTTAATACAGAACTAAGAGCAAGAGGCTTGTCAGATGTTTGAAGACACCAGGAAATATCACAGCCTAGAGCTGGAGGACATATAAAAGAGAAGTGTAGAGAAGTCCCCAAACCAATGAAACGACAACCTACTTCCCCAAATAGGTTAAGGGTGTTTGTCTTTGGTTAGTCAAACCATTAAAATGGGGAAGGAGGTGGGGTCAAGATTTTCTTTTCTAGGTTCAGAAGAGCCATATTTTGCTGTTCTGACTCTAAAGCAGCTACATTTCCCTACAAAGCACAGAGCTGGATGTAGATTCATCCTTTGATTAAACCCAGTCTACAAACATGTAACAACTCAGTATTTGTAGACACAGAAGGCATTGGTTCATAACGTTGCATTGTATAGCTTTTTATTAACATGGGGCCCAGGGACTCAATTGCTAATATTTGCATTGCCTAGGCCATGGATAAGCCATAAGGCAGCCTGGAGAGGACTTGCTCTATGGAGGAAATGGGGTGTGGGAAACAGGATGTGGGCAGACTTGTTGAAGTGTGTGTGAGTGAGGGTAGTGGAGGAAAGGAGGAGAGAGGCATTGGCAAATCCAGTTAAGACAGAAAATGAGTATTCGTGTTTCTTAAAAACCACTTTAAAACTATTTTAGGACTAGAGCCTCAAGCATAGAAATTGTTCTTATAGAGAACAAAGTTCTCTGATAGAAAAATAAGTGCTAAATGCATATCTTGGCAAGAGGTTCCATATTTGACTTAAAATTTTAAGATAAATTTGTTTTTCAGACAGTATAAAAAAGCAATTTCAGAAAAAAGACAGAAAAGATTAGTTTTCCTTTTATTAAAACAGCAACAGAGAAATAAATTGATTTATGTTCCTGTTATGTTCCTTTGGATATTACATAGATTGAAAATTGTAATTAAAAAAGAAATGAAAAATAATTCCATAAAGCTTTCACAGTTACACCTGAAAACCCATAAATACAGCATGTAATGATGTAATGCAGTCAACACAAGGGGTCATTGTTTAAGGTGGACTGAAGTGTGCACTATTACATCAGCAAAAAGATCCCATAGCTAGCTGGCACGAATCTTTAGAGTTCTAGCAAAGTGGCATTTCATCCAAACTTTCCCTATTTGCCTTACAATTCCATATATATATATAATCTGTAATTCAAAACTCATGAATTTTTCAAAACTGTGTGAAATCTGTATACACATATACATGTATTTCAAACAGTTAAGCTACTCAAGCCATAGCCAATGAGTCACTTTTTAAAAGAGTAATAACTAGTCGTGAGAATCAAGTCATTTTTTACTATCGGTGTACTTTAGCTAACTAAAGAATTCAGAATTAATGAAGTAAATAATACAGTTTTATTATCCTTCCAGTCCATCAACTGAAAAAGGAATTATTTCAAAGATATTATTACTGTACTTGAAAACTGTCATTCAAAAATCCGAATTCTCTTCAGGGAGTAAAAAATGGAGTATCATTTTAACTTAAAGCTAAATTTAAAAGCACTCCATATCTCTGTATGCAATATATTTTGTAAAAATATATTTAGATCTAAGTAATTACCTGCTTAATTGCCGTCTGTAGCTCCAAATAATTTTTGGCTAAACAAAAGTTTTGACTCCTGTAAGGCAAAGTTAAGAGCATGGTAACTACAACATTTTTATAATAACTTACAATCTTCTGAGATGATGTTTCACAACTCCTTTGGTTAGAGCTGGCAAATATGATTTCTGTTACTATTCTATTTTAGCTTTTCAGTAAGTGCCAGCAAACGAAATTATATTCCTTCCCTTTTATGGCTTTCTGCAAGGCCCTGACTTGTAGAGGAGGCATTTGTGAGGTTGCTAACATTAAAGCTAATGTGAAATGGCTTCTATTGTAACTACAGATACTTTGCAGTTTGCACATAGACACATTTTGATTCTTTGCCACAAATTTAGTTGAAAATAGTAAATGACCACGCCTTCTTCTCATTTATTTCTATTCCTGAAATCAGGTGACCTCTTAAAAACCTTCAGAAAAGTTAGTTCATTTGAAAAGGAGAAGAGGAAATATCGATTGATATGAAAATGAAAGTTTAAGCAGTCGGCACTTTTTGTTTTAAATAATTGAGACGCCAAAAACATAAAATAAGTTCACTTTGCCAAAATGCAAGGCATTTTAGGCTCTTATGAAGAAATAAGTAATTACTAACATGGAAATAAGCAAAATGCTTAGAAAAAGTGTGAAGGGAAAGTTTTTGTTGGAGGACATGGTAGCTTGCCAGTAAAAACAGTTACTGTTCCAAGAAATCTATGATTCTTTATCCTCAAAATAAGAGAAGTAGGCAGAGCCTTGAACCTATTTCTACACATTTCTTGAAAAAGTCTTAGTAATCTTTAAAAGAGGAGTGAAGAATAGAAAGCCATACTGGCTTTCACAGTCCTGTTTGAAGAGGCCTCTGGTAAATTCCATCACTTTGCTGGCCACACCTTCATGTTGCCAGTTGTGTACATGTGACAAAGGGAATCAATGAATGATATATTCATCAGAGGATTCCAATGGAAGCTCTGACTACCTTTCTGCTGTGTTCTGACCAAATATGTTGGCTTTGTTTAGATATAACTAAAGAACGTGAAATGTATTTAGGTAGATGTGTCAAAAAGAAACCAAAGAGATGCTGCTAGCAAGAGAATACGTTATAGTTTGACTTCATGTAATAACATTGTAATTGCTGAAGTATTCCTCAAAAATAACTTTTTATGGTATATCTTTATTGACTCACCAAAAGCATTTTTATAGTACCAAATATTTTAAGCTATTAAACTCTGGATAATGCAACCTTTTCCTATGTATTCCTCTATCTGATAAGATAAATATTTTCATTCACTGTGCTTTATAGAAATGACTGTCTTATCAAAACTAATAGTGTCCTGATAACAAGAAGTTTTCTGACTAAGCAAGATTTTTAAAAGATGCATATTTTGTGCCTCCACGTGTTTTAAACAATCAGCAGTTATAGTTAATCATGATCCTTCATGCAATTATTTAATTTCTTAAGTTTTAATATAACTGATACATAGCAATATACCTAACAATTATTAATGAAACTTTTCAAGCTTTTTCCCATCCTCAAAAACAGGGAACCTAATATGCTTTTATTATGCTTCGACTTTAGAAACTGTATTAATTAACCTTTTAGAACACAGAAATATAGGATTTTAAGGTTGACATAAGCTTAAGAATTATTGAGTTCAACTGTCTTTATTTTGCAATTGAGGATCACTGAATAAAAGAAATTGTTTGGGCCAGGCATGGTGGCTCCTACCTGTAATCCTGGCACTTTGGGAGGCTGAGGTGGGAGGATCGCTTGAGGCCAGAAGTTCAAGACTAGCCTGGACAACACAGTGAGACCTTGTCTCAACAAAAAATGAAAAAAAATTAGTGGGGCTTGGTGGAATACCTATAGTCCTAGCTACTCAGGAGGCTGAGATGGGAGGATTACTTGAGCCCAGGACATGAAGGCTGCATGAGCTATGATTGTGCCACTCCACTCTAGCCTGCGTGACAGAGTGAGATCCTGTCTCTAAAAAAAAAAAAAATTCATATAGCAGCTGTAAATAAAGAAGAGCATTATGAAACAATAAAACAATTACAATTTTAAATCTGAAATTTTCTTCTTTCACCTTTTGTCCATCTATGTTAAGAAGCAGTATTTCTCTTCTTGAAAAATACTTTTTGTATCTTGAAAATATGAAGATACAAAGCCTTTTTTTATTTCTCAGTTCTACAAATATTTATAGAAAATGATGCCAACCCAACAATAACAAAAATGGTGTTATCAGTGAATATTTTAATAATAATAATATACAATATGAATTTGTAAAACTATTCCCGAGTCACTGAGTCACACTGAATTTTTGGGATTTTAAATAATTCTTGTTCCCAAAGCTACAGCTGTACAGACTCTATAATTATGAGTTTGAACATGCATTGCAATCATGTCTTTTCTCATTAGTTCTATTTTTCAAGTAATGGCAATTTAAATAGATATTTATATTTTGGCTCTTTTCCCAAGGGAGATTACAAACAAATAGAAAAAGCAGGGATAGCTGTATGATGAAATATTATTCAACCATTAAAATTGTTGTTAAACTATTTTCTAATGACAAAAGTAAAAGAATATGATGTCATCTCAAGTGAAATAAACCATTAGAATCCGATTGTGAACACACACAGGCACACAGTGAAAGCAAGCCTGCAAAGAAAAATTTGAGCATATTAACAGTGTGGATTATTTTCCTGGGTTGCAGGCTTTTAGAAGATTTTTTCTTTTTCAAACAAATAAATGTCTGTATTTTTAGTATTTTCAACAATGAGCATATTTATTCTTATAATCAGGAAAGATTAAAACTAATTTCACAGAAATATAAACAAGAAATACTAAATTGTGGGATATGGTGATGCATGTACAATTTCAGACTGCTTAAATTTTGCATTCAGTAGCATCTTTTCTGTAGAGAATGCTAGGATCTTGTATAATATGTATTTTATAATGAAACAAAAGACATTTTTGCTCTGTAAAAGATTAGAAGCATTGCAAAGAGGAAGAGACCAGTGGAACAGGAAACAAAAGTAAAAGAGTTAAGATAAAGGACTGCTGAGAAAAACAAGAGTTGCTAACAAGCAGTAAAAACATTTTCTAAGTGTTTCAGCTTATGATATTAATTTAGAGGAAGGTAGAAGGAAACAATATTTCTGTAACATATGTAAGATGGCAGGCACTATGCCTGAATATTTTACTTATATCGTTTAATTTTAAGTTGTGTCCTACAGGTCTGTTTATCTTCATTTTAATTGGATGTGATTTACCTCACCCTGGTGTGTTATGGAGAAAAGCAGAATGATAAGAAGTAATGAAACTAGGAATTAAATCTAGGTTAATTTGCCACTAAAACTTACGCTCTTTGCATTTTACCCCACTTTCTCCAGAATATTTTGATAGAATAATTAAAAGTACAGTCTGTCTTCCAAGATGGTAATGGTTCTGTTATTTGACTGTAAGAAAAGGAGACTCTGTTAATTTTTTTTTTTTTTTCAGATAGAAAAGTAGAACTAGGGAGGGGTTTAATGTAGAGACAGACCTCTCAAGGTTCTCAGGTTTCCAGCTGAGGGAAAGCCAGTGATATAATAGAAACAAAATGGTCACCTGGGTAAGGCCCATCTCTGTTCAGTTCCCAGATCCCACTTTTACTAGACAGGTGACACTGGGCAAATTTCCTAATCTTTCTGAGTTTCAGATTCTTCATTTGTAAAATGTTTTAACAATACCATTTTATAGAGTAATTGTGAGGACAAATAAAAGGTGCCTAAAAGAAACTGTAGCACGCAGTAGACCTCCAGTAGGTGTTGGTTCCCTTTTCCTTGAGTACCAGCCGTTGGATACATAGCACATACAGCAAGATTATCCAGGATTTTCATCAGTTGCTCCTGAGCTTCCCATAGCATACGGCAGCCCATGCCTTAGATTCCCAGGTGTGCGCAATCATTTTTCATGAGTCCCTCTTTTTGAGATTTTCACTGTGGTTTTCCTGTTACATTTTCTAAATTTCTCCATGAATCTCAGTTTTCTGCCATGAAAATATAGAGATCAAATTCAATAAAGTCATAAACAAGTTCGTACTTGGAGTATATAAAATCTCAATAATATAGAGATGGCCCCTAAAAGTTCTTGAAGCTTAAGAAGCAGACAGGATGAATCAGGCTCATATCCTTTAATTTTGGCTAGAATTGTATTTATTATTATTGTTTTTATTATTGTTATTATTTTCTTTTGAAGTGGAATGTTTGAGGCCAGGCATACTTCTCTCCCATCCAAGCTCCACTACATTCTATGGTGACAGCTTCTCACATTGACATTTCTTACCTGGCCCTTGATTTAGTTCAATTTCCTCTTTCAATGGTCTCATCAGAATTACCAGCGTGACTTGGAGACTTGACAGAAATTCTTAGGCCTTACCCCTTACCTACTGATCAGAAATTTTGCAGATAGGGCTCAGCAATCTATGTTTTGGCATCCAATAATACTTGCTAAATTTAAAGACTCTCTATTATAAATAGTTCGAGCCAAAGCAATGCTAGCAAGTACTCAGCTTTCTTGACATTAACTCAACCCACAAGCCTCCACAAGTCCAGCATTCGTTCAGTGCACCGTGTAATATCCTGGCTTTCTTCAGAGCTTTTCAGCAAGGTTGTAATGTGTCAGGTTAGTCTGTGTAGAGAGGGTTCCTTTTTGCAACAATCTTACAAAATGTCATGCAAAACATGTTTTTATGCTTTTATGGCCTTCCTCTTAATCCATTCCCTGTTTATCACATTTATAAGGCTTCTAGGGAGGTGAACAGAGTGCTCGCATTTAGTGTTCTTTTTAAACATTAACAATTTAATCTTCTCTTTTGTCAGGAAGCTGTGACTCATTTTATAAATTAAAAATAAAAGTCAAAAACCCAACCAAAACAATCAAAAAAAAAACACGAACAAACAGAAATTCTAAGTTATCAAAATAACAAGAGATTTAAATAGTACATAAATGCTTAAGACCATTGAGGAGTATGCCTATACTGTGCACAGGCATATTTGATGTCAGCAACTTCTTGGTTTATGGAGCAGAGTTTTTGTCTCTTCTACCTGTTTGTAACATCACATAAACACCAAGTGGAGCCTGGGCTTCTTTAATTTCTAACCTGATTTGTCAATGTGAAATAAATATGAATATACTTATAAAACAAATGCAATGAGATGAGAACAGATGAAACTGAAAAGAGAACAAAGTTGTTTTTTTTTTTTAGATTTAGATTTGTAAATGTTGCTCTGTTCCACTTGATATTGTTTCTCTTCCACATTTTTTTTCTGAAGTCAAGGAAGCTGGTAACATTACTAACCAAAAATCTGATCTGCTTCTTCAAGATGTGGTAAACAGTAGTCAACTGTGACTAGGCAGTCAGAAATTAAATTGTCTTGATCTTGTTGATAGCTTGAGGGTGCTGCCCTTGGTGCTTGCTACAATGTGTTTGTTGGATGCTTGCTCTTCCTACATGGTATGATAAGCCCTTTCAATAGATTTTCTCATTTATCTAAGTATGGATATTTCTTCTAAGGTCAAACAGACAATATACTTGCTCTGCCTCAATTATTTACCAGAAAATGAGGGAAAATTCAGGAAAATTTTGCAAAGGTATTTTAAAATATAAATAACAAAAGTTAAATACAAAAAAGATAATGCAATGCAATGATAGATATGATAGACAAACAGAATCTCTTTGCAAAAAGGTGTTTATTCTTCACCTCTTCATTAGCTTGAAGCAAAGCTAATCTTTTCCCTCCAGAGATCTAAAACAATATCTGGAAATATTGTTTACATTATCTGTGGCTGTTTTCTTTATTCAAATCTCAGGAAAAGAATCTATAATCTGCTTGATATGAGAAACAAAATTTCTTTGTATCACTGCTACTTTACATAGTAAGGCCATACATTCAATAGTCTTCTAAATAATTGTGAAAGGATAGAGAACTAACAATATTTTGAGGGGTATATCAGATAAAATTTATAGGAAGCCCTTGGTTTGGACTGCACTAGGCCCAACATACCAAACTAAAATGCAGTCACTCATGCTAAAACTCCACACTACCATGCTGAAACCAGGCTGTTTCCCTGACCTTCTGAGAAATCAGGAGACGAGGATAACAGGCAAATCCCCCAAAGGGCCAGTTTTAGCAGGCGTGATAAGGAAGTCCCCTCTGCTTCAACCTTTAACTTTGTAATGACCAATTTGCTTTTTGTTCTCTGTTTCTACTTTCCTCAGCCCTTTTCTGTCTAGAAAGCCAAACTCCTCTGTTTGGCTCACCAGAATACTCATTCTATTTTATAGAATGTTGTGTTGCCTGATTCTAGAATCACAGATAAAAGCCAATTAAGATCTTTAAAATAAATTTGTTGTAATTTTGTCTTTTGACAGGTATGTTATCTTATTATTGTTTTTATCATAAACATTCAGCGCAGTTCTTGTCACATAGACAATGCATGTTGAAATCATGAATGAATAATTACTAACATACTTTAGTTTGATTAATTGTGAGTAGTTTGAAGGAGAGTCTCAAAATGGATGAAGTATCTAAAGCAGACTATGATTCATCTCCATGTATGAACTAGTAGGAGTTTACAAACTGAGCAGCAACAAAAAAAATAACCCTATTAGGAATGACATCTGAGTCATAAACACAGAAATAGAAGCCCTTCAGTTTTAAAGCCATGTGTTGTAATCATTGAGTTCCAGCTATCTTTTTACTGTCATCCAACTTCACATAACATATTCAGTAGCAATATATCAAGATGTGAAATGGCCAGAATATCATAGAGAGTGCACAGAAATAATTTCTTTTCTACATTAATCTAGTATTTTGTCTTCTTAAAATGGAAGCAGTGGGTGCACTTTTGCCTTACATCAACACTAGAAGACAATATAATAAATAAATAGATTCTGACCTGAGTTAATACACAAAAAATTTTATTTGGTTTCTGTTTCATGCATCTAATTTTCATAAATAGCCTTTTCCAAGGATGGACATATTTTATTTTTATAATGTTTTCTAAGTTCCACATTTTTTTGGTGATGGTGGGGAATTTTTTTTTTCTGTTGAAACACTTCCATTTCAGAACATCCTCAGATGCCTATGAGTAATATGAATTCTAGTCAATGGTAATGTTTTCATAAGCCATTTTAAAAATCATTCCAAAAAAAAGCAACATTATTGAAGATCCAATCTCTCTTTGCAGTTCTGTAAGCTAACATGACTAAAAATGAAACTTTGCATGTGGTTAGTGTAGACTGAACTTAAGCATGTTTCTCAACTTAAATTCCTGTTTTAGGCAAATGTACTGTAGTTAATAGTTTATTAATTCAACAACAGATTAGAAAAAAGAAAGGGTTGTTTTTAAAAATGTTTCCCAAGACTGACAAGTTGGATGACTAAATTCAATCACTCTATTAACAACATTTCAAGTGTTTTTCCTCACTTCGTCTTTGTTCCCATGTCTTCTCCCCAGATCCTCTCTCTATTAAAATTCATGCCTTAACTTTCTTTAAGTCTGCTCTCTAAACAATCACCTCTTCCAAAAAGCCCTCTTCAATCAAGCCCATATATTGCTCAGAAGCACTTCTGTTCAAAGTACAATTCTATTCTGTATTTTTAAATATTCTACTTTAAAAACTAATTATCTGGTTTAAAACATCTAACCACCTTCCCCATTCATTGCCTACTAAATTAGGTAGGTACAAAAACTACTCAATTAGGGTCTCAAGTATTTCCACAATACATCACCCCCTCCATCTCCTCAAGCACTTTGATTCTTATTTCCTAGCATAAATCAAAACCTGATTTCCAGGCAAACTGAGCTCTTTACTATTTTCCAATTATAACTATTAGGTTTGTTTACACTTTCTCCCTTTCGTTTTCTTATCCCTTATAATCATCTCCATCAGTATTTTTATTTAACACGTATTTTTTAACTGAATGCCTATTAAGCACTACCCTGGCCCTAGAGCTAAGCTAAAGAGTAGGGAGATGCCAGTGAACAACAATGAAGAATGGTTCCTCCAGTCATGGAACTTACAGTAAATAAAAACAAAATAATAAAATTAAAAATTTGTGATCAACTTGGAAGACAAGATCTGGATCCCTGAGAGATCAAAACAGGGAGCTCTAATTTAAATTTGATGATTTCCCATTTGGTAATACCGTGAGACATAATGTATGGGCAGGACTACCCAAGCAAAGACTAGGTAGAAATCAGCTTAGTCAGAAGGAACAGCATTTTCAAATGCACTAAAGAACTTTATGAAAAGACAATGTATGTCCATTGCATAGTATGAGACAGGGAATTGCACCTAGACAGAATACCCCTCCGGGGCAGCCAAAGTGGATGTGCTCCTTCATTCTTTCTTCTAACCTGAACACTGAATATTTTTTATGTAATTAGCAATTCTTGATTTACAGATTTTTGACATGACTTAACTCCCCTACTAGACTGTAAGCTCCGTGATAGTGAGAACTATTTCCTATTCGTATTTTTCTCCCCTGCATTATTCAACTCAGTGCACAATAGGTAGTGAATACAAGACAGGCTTTCTGAGTGTGGGACTTGTGTATCACAAGTGTTTGGGAAGGATGTGGCTAATGCTCGCACAGTACATTGATGATTTGAGAAATTCCATTCTGGTGATTTTCATCTTGAAAATGAGCCTCATGGGTGACCTGAGACCAAGGTGGATAATGATGAGCTGAAAGCTGCAGTGGAAGCAAATCCATCTCAACCTATGTATGAATCAGTGGAAAGGTTTGACATTACTATTCCGACAATATTGGACCTTGTGAAACAAATGGACAAGGTAAAGAAGCTGGATAGATGGGTTCCACGTGAATTAAATGAGCATCAAAAGAGAAATTGTCTCAAAGTTTGCCTTTCTTTGCTGTTATGACATAAAGGTGCACCATTTCTACACTGTATTGTTACGTGTGATGAAAAATAGATACCTTTTGACAATCGCAAGTGTTTGGCACAATGGTTGGATAAGGAAAAAGTGCTGAAACACAGTCCAAAACTGGATATTCATCAGAAAAAGCTAATGGTATCTGTTTGGTGGTGCAGCGCTGGTATTATCCACTACAACTCCATGAAACTTGGTCAATTGATTACAGCAGATGTCTACTGCAACCAATTGGATGAAATAATAGAGATGCTTGGGATTAAGCAGCCAAGACTGGTCAATAGAGACAGGCCAATTCTCTTGCAAGAGAAAGCTCGACCACATGTCATACAAACAACACTGCTCAACCTACAGAAACTGGACTTGGAAACTCTCTGTCATCCACCACATTCACTAGACCTTGCACCAACTGACTACCACTTCTTCCAGACTTTGGATCACTTCTTGCATGGAAAAATATTCAATTTTCAACGAGCTGTGGAAAATGCCTTTCACGATTTCATTGCCACTTGTTCTCCAGGCTTCTTCGCTGCAGGCATAAACCAGCTACTGTTAAGATGGCAAAACTGTGTTGATAGTTTAGGTGCATACTTTGATTAACTGTACTGCTTCTTGTCTGAGAGATAATAAACTATACTTTTGACTTGAAATTGGACATTTCATATTTAATGAAGTACAGTTTAGTTGTTAGTCTAGATAAGACCAATGCTGGGAAATATTTATGAGAACATGGGATAAATAATAAGAGTTGTTGACTGAGTTGTTCTTTCCAAAGTTGAGAAGCTCCTTTAAGAATTCACAAAGATTTTTAGTTCATTCATCAGTTCACCAAGCTACACTTAACATCCTTTTACTAAGCTTCAATGTGACAGGCTGAGCTCTCACTGTCCGTTTGCATCATGATCCATGGATTATGGCCTTCTTAGTTGATGACTTAAAGCTTAGCTCGAGAGGAGTTTTTATATTAATATTAATAGTTACTTGTAGCAGAGAGTCAAAAAGGTGCCTGCAAAGTAAATAAGACTTTAAACAACATACCTTTCAATTCATTGCCTTTTGATACAGTGTACAGATCCCAAGTCTATTTTATATAAGCTTTTTATGGACCTCAGTGGGCAATCTCATGCATATACTGAGCCTGTGCTTGGGTTGTCTCTGTCTATTAAACAAATAGGGACAGAAAACTCTTTTCATTATTAACAGTTGCAGTACTTTATTATCTTTCAGAGGAGCTTTGAATAGTTTGTAAAATTAGTGACTAAAATTACTGCTTAGAATGAAGGTGAATTTTTAACTTATGTAACCAAGCAGTACTGAGTAAATTCAGTATTAAGTCTACTTGGTGATTATTTAGAGTTGTTGAGTTTTTCACTTGCTAAGAGAGTGCATTCATTTTGTAATGATGAGATATAGGGAACCTGTATTATTTAGAAATAAAATATTATCCCTCAATCTTTTTTTCTGAAACCCTCAGGGAGAATTCCTCTTTGGTGGCTTACTTGTACATTGTATACCTTTCATGGAACCTCTTAATCTTCCTGTACTTAAATTTGTTTTAAATCATTTTCTCTCTTTCTCTCTAGCCAAAAACTCCTCAAGTATAGGGACCATTCATTCTTGATATCTTTATCCACAGTTCCTGGAGATAATATATGCTTGTTAAATGAATAATGAAAGAATGCTTGGATCATTGTTCTTTTAAGCTATACCATGGTTATCTGCATCTTCTTAGCCCTGACACATAGGTGACAGATCCATGGAGGGCAGTCTGAACCAAGGGAAATATAAGCAGGCCCAGAAATTTTAAGTACATATGAGAATGTGCCCACCTTCTCGTATGTAAAGAAAGTGCTGGAAAGCAGAGTTTTTCTAATTCTGGAGGCAAGGACATCTAGCTTGAGGGGCAGAGGCAGGCAGAGTTTGAGGAGAATAAAACAGCATAGCGCCGGCTTTGACACCCTCTGCTCATGGTGAACCACATCCTCACCCTCGTGGTGAGTTGATCTCTGAAGTGTCTGCCTTTTCCTCTAACATTTGACAGGAGGCACTCGTTTTCTATCTTCTGTCCCCAAAATAAAGGATTTAGAAGGGGGATGGGGAAGCACAATTAGAGCATTGACTAAACATTTCTTTGTTACTGATAGAAACATTTGATTTAATGAAAGGGATTAGGAAAGATTTCTACATTTAGATATATAAAATTCCATGGGGCAAAGTGCCAAAACATTCATTTACAGAGAGATAAATATTTCACAGGTGTTTATAAAAGACATCTTGTAAAGAATGCTTTTTATAAACAAAATCAATCTAGATTGGACTTTGCCTCCCTTCTACAGAATCAGTATCAGTTCTTAAGAAAAGTGCATAAATACACACATATGTACATATACATACATATACACATATGTATATATATATATATAATCTACCTCAAAAGTAGTTAAATTAGCTGCAGCAGAAAACTTTACTTTGAATCTAATTAAGTAAATTGTCTAGATGCCAACCGGTGACACATTTCACAGGGCAAGATAGAAGAATATTAACAAAATTTGGATAATTTACATACTTACCTTTTCCTCTAATTTATCTGTTGTAAGCTATTTTCTCAAGGCATTTTTTCTCTTCTTTTTTTTTTTTTTTTTTTAGCTGTACCAGTTTTCTCTTAACATAATTTCCAATGACAATATAAAATGCAATATTATTTATTTATTGATAATTTTAAAGTAATTTCTATTTAATTTTCCTCTGAGATTATTTTAAATTTACAATTTCTTTTTTCAAATTGTTTTTTCTTTTTGTAATTGTGCACCGATTTTTTTTTTTTTTTCTTTTTGTCTTGAGACAGAGTATCACTCTGT
Organism: Indri indri; assembly: GCA_004363605.1. NCBI lineage: Eukaryota > Metazoa > Chordata > Mammalia > Primates > Indriidae > Indri > Indri indri. The sequence continues at coordinate 13,855 of RJWJ010010517.1, read as the reverse complement.
CACCCTGGCTGGAGTGCAGTGGCATCACAGCTTACTGCAACCTCAAACTCCTGAGCTCAAGCAATCCCTGCCTAAGCCTCCCAAGGAGCTAGGACTATAGGAAGGCACCACCACACCTGGTTAATTTTCTATTTTTTGGCAGAGACGGGATCTCGCTCTTTCTCAGGCTGGTCTCAAACTCCTGGCCTCAAGTGACCTTCCTGCTTCAGCCTTCCTGAGTGCTAAGATTACAGGTGAGAGCCACTGTGCCTGGCCCCCAAATTTTATTTTCTAGGTACTTGTGGTAGACATTGCTGTCCCCCACTGCTGTTCCATCCATGTATACACAGAATTGTGAATTTGTCAAAGTAGTGGGAGATCATTTACTTTAAGGAAGTCTGGCTGCTCTCACCATAGGAAGGCAAATAATGTTTAGTTTAAGTCAACCATTTATCTTTCTAGTAATAGAAACGAAAATGGTCACATGACGTAATTCTAGGCAATGAGATACAAGGGAAAGCCTCTGGGAGGCAACTGGAAAAATTGCTAGTACTAAATGACAGGCACAAGGGAAACATACAGCCTTTTATAGCTTTTTATGGAGGTGAGGATGCAGTATTTGGAGCTGCTGCAAGCAACTTGCAATTAGGTGGAAGAGGTAAGCCTGAGGGCAAAGCTGAGAATTAGGAAAAAAAGATGAACTGTTCCTGGGACTATTACGGATATGTGAGGTAATAAATTGGCTATGTTTTAAGCTACTTTGAGTAACATCCTCTGTTACTTTCATTGAGAGCATGCTAGCAGATACATCACCAGTTCTAGAAACTCATGGCTTCTGCTGGGGATATGAATTAATACCAGAAGATGACATTCAGCTCAGTATTACCTAGTAAATGTGCAGATTCTGATAATTAAGCTTTATAATTTGCTATGTAGGATAGTAGATGACGACCAAGTTATGCTTAGGCTAAAAATCCATCATTCCAAATATCTCTATTTTTGCAAATATTTTAATGTTTAAGATTGTATACAGGCATGCCTCAGAGATATTGCAAGTTTGGTTCCAGACCACCACAATACAACAAATATTGCAATAAAACAAGTCACATAAATTTTTTAGTTTTCCAGTGCCTATAAAAGGTTTGTTTACACTATACTGTAGTCCATTAAGTGTGATAACATTATGTCTAAAAGACGATGTGCATACCTTAATTAAAAATACTATATTGCTAAAAATTGTTAACAATCATCTGAGCCTTTAGCATGTCTTAATCTTTTTGCTGGGACAGGGTCTTGCTTCAATGTTGATGTCTGCTGATGGTTGCTGTGGCAATATCTTAAAATAAGACAACAATGAAGTTTGCCACATTGATTGACTTTTCCTTTTACGGAAGATTTCTCTGTAGCGTGTCATGCTGTTTGATAGCATTTTGCCTACTATAGAATTTCCTTCAAAATTAGAGTCAATCCTCTCAAATCTTGTCACTGCTTCATTAACTAAATTTATGTAATGTTATAAATCTTTTGTTTTCATTTCAATAATGTTCACAGCATCTTCATCAGGAGCAGACTGCATCTCAAGAAAACCCTTTGTTTGCTCATCGATAAGAAGCAACTTCTCATCTGTTAAAGTTTATCATGAGATTGCAGAAATTCAGTCATATCTTCAGACTCCGCTTGTAATTCTAGTTCTCTTGCTATTTTCACCACACATGCAGTGACATCCTCCACTGAAGTCTTAAACCCCTCAAAGTCATCCGTGAGGGTTGGAATCAACTTCTTCCTAATTCCTGTTAATGTTGCTATTTTGATCTTTTCCCAGGAATCATGAATGTTCTTACTGGCATCTACACTGGTGAATCCTTTCCAGAAGTATTTCAATTTATTTTGCCCAGATACATGAGAATAATCATTATTTATGGCAGCTATACCTTACAAAATGTATTTCTTAGATAAAAAGATTTGAAAGTTGAAATTACTCCTGATCCATGGGCTCCAGAATTGATATTATGTTAGCAGGCATGAAAACAACATTAATCTCCTTGCATATCTCCATTAGAAGAGCTCTTGCATTGTCAATGAACAGTCATATTTTGTAAGGAATCTTTTTTCCTGAGCAGTAGGTCTCAACAGTGGTCTCAAAATACTCAGCAAACCATGCTGTAAACAGATGTGCTGTCATCCAGTCTTTGCTGTTCTATTTATAGAACACAGGCAGTTTAGATTTAGAATAATTCTTAAGGGCTCTAGGATTTTTGGAATGGTAAATGAGCATTGACTAAAACTTAAAGTCACCTGCTGCATTAGCCCCTAACAAGAGAGTCAGCCTATCCTTTGTAGCTTTGAAGCTAGGCATTGTCTTCTGTCTAGCTATGAAAGTCCTGGATCTTCCTTTAATGTAAAGCTGTTAAGTCTACACTGAAAATCTGTTGTTTAGTGTAGCCACTTTCTTCCATTATCTTAGCTAAATCTTCGGGACAACTTGTTGCAGCTTCTCCACCAGCACTTGCTGCCTCGCCTTGCACATTTATATTAAGAGATGGCTTCTTTTCTTAAACCTCACAAACCAACCTCTACTAGCTTCAAATTTTTCTTCTGCAGCTTCCTTAACTCTTTCAGCCTTCAAAGAATTGAAGAGAGTTAGGTTCTTTTTCTGGAGTAGGCTTTGGCTTAAGGGAATGTCGTGGCTGGTTTGATCTTCTATCCAGACCACTCAAACTTTCTTCCTATCAGCAATAATGGTGTTTCACTTTCTTATCATTTGTGTGTTCACTGGAGTAGCACTTTTAATTTCCTTCAAGAATTTTTCTTTTGCATTCACAACTTGGCTAAGTGTTTGGCACAAGACACCTTGTATTCGGCCTATGTCAGCTTTCAACATGCCTTCCTCACTAAGCTTAATCATTTCTAGTTTGGGGTTTAAAATGAAAGACATTGCAGCATTTCCTCTCACTTGAACCCTTAGAGGCCCATTAGTTGACCTAATTTCAATATTGTTGTGTCTCAGGCAATAGGAAGGTCTGAGGAGGAGAGAGATGGGGAATGGCTGGTCAGTGGAGCAGTCAGAACACACACATTTATCAATCAAATTTGCCATTTTATATGAGCATGGTTCATGGAACCCCCCAAAAATTACAACAATAACATCAAATATTACTGATCACAGATCACCATAACATATAATAATAACAAAAAAGTTTGAAATATTGTGAGAAATATCAAAATTCTCAGAGATACAAAGTGAGAACAGTGTTGGACAAATGGTGCCAGTAGATTTGCTTGACAGTGGGTTGCCATAAACCTACACAAATTTGTCAAATATGCAATATCTGTAAAGTGCAATAAAGTGAAACACAATAAAATGAGCTATGCATGTGGTCACAGGCTTAAGCTGCTATGGTCTTGCCTTTAGAATATCACTTACATTTTGAAAACTTTCTCTGTCTCTCTCTCACTCAATAAACTATTATAAAGTAAATCTGAAATGTTTTGATCTATTGTCATATGAAGACAACAAGATCAAAAAAAAAAAAAAAAAAACAAGATCACCATAGTGTGAGGATGAAAAATTAATCAAAAAGACATCAATTTTAGGGGACTTTACACAAAGCTGCTCATTAAATTGGGCCCTGTATATTCAGAAAATGTAGTTGATAGTCACATATCAATGATCATCTGAGATTATTGCCAAGAGAATCAGCAAAAGAACTATCGGCTAGAGCATTTGGGGGACAAAAGCTCTCAGAATATCAAAATTAAAAAGATTATTGTAAGCCAGGCACAGAAAGATAGATGTTACATCTCATTCATATATGGTAACTAAAAGAATTGATCTCATGGAGGTAGAGAGTAGAATGATAGTTGCCAGAGGCTGGGAAGGGTGTGTGTGTAGAGGGGGTTGGGATGAAACTATGTTGGTTCATGGATACAAAGAAGTATGTATGGTACAAACATACAGTTATATAAAAGGGATAAGTTCTAATGTTCAATAGTAGAGTATGATGACTATAGTCAACTGCAATACAATGTATATTAACATTACAAAATAGCTAGAAGTGAGGATTTGAAATGTTTCCAACACATAGAAATGATAAACACTTAAGGTGACAGATACCCCTAAATACCCCGACTTGATCATTACACATTATATGCATGTAACAAAATATCACATGTACTCCATAAAATGTACAAACATAATGTATCAAAAAATTTTAAAAATATTGTACTTTGTCAATTTCCTTATTAATGCTTTATTTCTCTTCAACATCTTTACAAGTAGGTTAAGCCCAGTGATTTTCCTATTTAGTAATATAATTTACTGGTATGTAAAGTAGCATTTTTTGTAGCTACTTTATTAACCAAAATTAATAAAAATTTAAAAATCCACTTCATAAGTCTGATTTTTCAAACCATGCTTCCTTGAAATCTGCTAGTATTTTCTAGTATTTCTCATAGACATTCTCTATGAAAAATATATTAAACAGATCTCCAAGTCCAAGCAGCTTAAGCCAGACAGCAAATTAGATGGTTTTATGTCTACTGCAGGTTGATTCTACCATGTGGCAGAGCATGGCCACCAGCAGCTCTGGGATCACATTCTTAGACCTCACTATGTCACAATTCTTGCACCAAGGTAAAATGTTCCAGAGTAAAAAGTCGTTTGCCCTGCTGCTGTCTCTGGGAGAGTAGCAGCTCCATAAGCAGCACGTGGAGTGAGAGGAGGAGCAATGCCCCAAAAGCGTGGATCCCATTACCAGAAAAGGATGGCGGAGCTTCTAAACAAGATAACATGTTTTCTATGTGGGGGTGGAGGGTGGGGTAGTTGTAGCAGAATGCCGTTTCCCAAACAAATTTGACAGGGAACTCTTTTCCCTCAGAATGTCTGTTACCATTTCTGGGTAAGTAAGTTTTTAATTTAACACTTGGGAAATTATTCTTTAGTGTATGCAAAACATTTCAATACTGATTAACTTCTCCCATCTTCCTAACAAATCCTACTGCATATGTCAGGCAGATATAACTAACTTACCTTAGGAAACACAGAATCAAAGAGGTTTGGAGATTTGTCCTGTAAACTATTGAAATAAAAATTCAGTACCCAGTCCTTTGTTAAATGGCTTTTGGATTGTGTAGCGGCCATTTCTGTAAGTTTTTTCTAATTCTGAAAGGACCTCATATAAGTTTATGCATACACAAAATCAGCGTCATGTGATGGCTTTATCATTTTGGCATTTTATAACCCATTAGTGCTATTGTACAATGTTGGGCTTTGGTATCAAACCATTTAGGTGAGAATTCCAGCTGTTCCTTTTGCTGGAGTTGTGCCCTTGGGTAAGCTACTTTACATCTGTCTACCTTTCTTCATTTAAAAAATCATGTTAATGACAAGGCTGACCCCATAGGACTGATTGTTGTGGTGATTCCTAAACATAATGACTGTAAATTACTAAACACAGTGACAAGGACATACTAATTACTCAATAAGTCTTAGTTATGATTTTAGGGACAATTATCACACTTAGGTTATAGTATAGTGAAAGATTCCAGAAAGTTTTATATTAATTGAATATTTCTCTCAATATATGCATTTAAATACAAAGTCTTGTTTGCAAATACATTTATTTCCTGATCTGTATCTTCCAATATATTATTTTTTTGGGAAAAAAGATACAAATGAAAATCAATTAACCCTAACTTAAAACAGATGTCACTAAAATGTGCTGTGTGTGCTTTCACCCATGAGCAGCTAACACATCAATTATGGAAAGAGAAGCATCCAAAACCAGATGTTTTGAATGTCTTCGGAATTTAGACTTTCTTAACCATGGCCAGTTGAGTTACTGTATGCTGATAACTAAATAACTTCTCCTTAATTGCACATCATTGTAATTTCAAAGACAATTCTTGGCCTTTTAATAGTCACAGAGGTGATTCTGCTCAATGAGAAGCAGATGTCAACACAGAACTAAATCAGATGCAGAGCATATAGATAAAATTGTTCTGAATTATTCTGCCTGAGCAAACATTCAAACATATTTCTTTTTGCCAGTCTTATTTTATACCTTAGTGGAGTTGACAAATCTCAAAGGAGCTCACAGCCATTCCACACAGAAACTTATTCCAAGTCAGAAAGAAGCAGATACAGTGCATTATGATTTAGAGTCCGTTGCTGAAAATAGGATACTGTGGCTTAAAGAAATATTTAGACATTACTTAAGCTAACTATTATGGGATTGAAATGAAGGTCTAAATGTTATGACTGGAACTGCACTCATATTTCTTCCAAAGCGTTTTAAGCAAGCCAGTAGCTTGCAGAACAAAATTCATTCTAGAGTAGAAATCACACACACAATATTAGGCCCAAATAATAGCATAGCACATATGAATACAATCTTCTAATCTTACTTCTTTTAAACCTAATTGGTACTTCTTAGTTTATTTATTATGGATTATTCATATCTAAATATTCAAGAATTCCAATTGCTTCTGAGAATTCTTAGCAAGAACCTGCATATCAGATTGTCTTGAATATATGATTATTCACTGTCCCAAATTCAGACTTACTTCACTACTGAACTATAGCAGTAGAAAGTTGCCCTAGAACAACTCCACTCTCAAATATGATCACTTTTAAGTTTTATATGGGCTTATCCAAAGAAATCTGAAGCTTCTAATCTCTATCCAAAGTTTGGCAGTGGATGGAGAGAGCATTTGTCTCTGGGGGTAGAGGGAGGGTGTGAAATAATTTGGGACTGTAGTTTGAAGTCCCTGCTTCAAGTATGAACTTTTTTTGAAGTTATGGTTGAGCACAAATTCATGTGAATCTAATAATAATTTTTATCCAAGTCTTTAAGTACAATTTTTTTTAAGAGACAAGGTCTCCTTCTGTCACCCAAGCTGAGGTGCAGGGGAATAACCACAGATCACTGCTGGCTCAAGGGATCCTCCCATCTCAGTCTCCTGAGTAGCTAGGACTACAGATGTGCACCACTGTGCCTGGCTATATATTTTTTTTAGAGATGGGGGATGGGTTCTCACTATGTTGTTCAGGCTGATCTTGAACTCTTGGCCTCGAGTGATCCTCTCACCTCAGCCTCTGGAGTTGCTGGAATTATAGGCATGAGCCACTGTGCTTGGCTTGTATAATTGTTTCTATGGGAAAATGTTACTTGCTGACTTCTCACACTTGCTGACCCACTCTCACATATGAGAATACTCATCTCCCAGTTGTAAAGCATGGAAAAGAGTGGGGAGAAAAGTCGACTTCATAGAAAGTTTTTCATGACTATGAAGTAAAATCACACGCAGGACGCAACTTTTATGCAATTTTCCTGCTAATGTTCTTATGTACTCGATGTGTTGTCACCCTTCCGTAACAACCAAAATCTTCAGGGAGAGCTCTTGGTTATGTCTCACAGAAGACGTGGAATTAGGAGGGAGGTAGAGCAGGGCTGCTACTATCTAGTACATATCCAGTGTAATACCCTTGTTTCATTTGAAGAACTTGGGGGCCAGAATAGATTGAGTCGTTAATAGGAAAAGTAAAGAGGATATAATTAGACCTATTTGAGGACACCTCTTTATTTTAACACAAAAGTTGGTTTGTTCTATATATGTCTTGTAAAAACTTAAATAGCCCACCACTTAGAAGGTCTAAGTAGGGTAAAAGGAGAGGAGGCTGTAAGGACAGAGAAGCAAGAAGGGTTTGTCCCAGTGGGCAACAAGCTAAATTCTTAAGTAAAAGTTTCTAGGGTGTTGAAATGGTAAAACAAATGATTGGATGGGATTTTGAGTCTAATACAGGAGAGGGAATCCTATTAATAATATAATGGGACACAAAAACTTAATTCTTACTGTAACTCAGATAGTCAAAGACAACCACTATGCACAAGGGACTGGGAAAAGAAATTACAAAATACTCAACCTGAGGAGAGGCAAGATGGTGGACAAGAAACACCTCTAGCCAGAGTGTCTCTAGAAGAAGGAAAGATTTTAGATGAACATGAAAAAAACAAACAGGCAGACAAATATAGAACAGATGAGGGTTGGAAGGAAGGGTGCCTGAAGCTACAGAGACTTCACAGGAAGAAGTTGCAGAACAGAACGAAAGGACAAAGGCATCGACCGTTCTAAACCCAGAGAGGCTTGGAGACCAGCAACAAGGGTATGTGGAATGGTTAAATTTCCTCTCCCTTGCATCTCAGACTGCTGGTGGGCTCCCGAGCTGCTGGAGAGACCTTCTAACACCAGACCAGAGATAGTTGCTACCAGTGAGTGGTGAGCGTCTTGCGGCTCCAAGCTCCCAGCTCCCGTGGATCATGTCTCACTGCACAGACTCCAGCCGATAGGCAGGTGCCATATTGCTTCATTCTCCCATGCCCTCCCCACCATGGATGCTGAGAGAGACAATTTAGCCACCACCCAGAGGCATCCATGAAGAATGGGACGTTTCCTCTTGGCACCCTGAAGCTGACTGAGGATGCTTGGACTGTGAGCTCCCTGCCTGTCAGCCCTCCCTGCTGCCGTTTGCCTGGTGACTCCAGCAGAACAGGGAAAACCCCAAGACAGAGACATTGACCCAGCCTGGGCATGCCATGGGTGACTTGAGACCAGCATTCTTCTCCCTGGCAGGGACAGGGATTGATCTCTAGGGCCTGGGGGACAGGCCTGAAGACCAGATCCTGTACACCCAGGTCTCAATTGCATTGCCTGGAGGCACAGAAGGGCATTTGTGAACTAGTCTACTGAGGGGTGTGTGTCTTCAGGGGCAGATCAGACTGGGTCCTAGTTGCAGCATGCTTGAGGGGTAACCCTCACCCCACAGGAGGGTTGTGCTCCCAGTTCAGGCCATGATCCTGGGCAGGGACCTCCCAGCTCACATCACAGTCAGGGGAGTGCTGCTGGCTTGAGGTCCTGCCTGCCAGCAGAGGCCCAGGAGAAATTGCAGAATAGGGAAGTGTGAAAAGAAGCAAGGCCTGCTGCAGACTGCAGGTCTTAGACAGCCCCACCTCCATACACAGATTTTTTGGCTGAGTGGGGCCATTTCAGCCCCTCCCTGGCAGCTTTGCCCAGAAACAGAGACCAGAACTTTGACCCCTGCTAACAGCATTTGTGGTGCTTGAGGGCAGGCTCACCCAACCCAGCCCCACCCAGCCTCACTCTTCCACCTGCCCTCCCTGAGGTGGAGAATAAGGACACACCTGGAAGTCTCAGGGCCCCGCCCATTGCCTGAGGCACTACAGTGCCTCTCCAGAGGAATGGGAGCAGATTAAAGGACCCCAAAACAACACTGCAGCTTGCTCGTTCTGGCAAGTGCCAACTACTGACAAGGAGGTTGATTTGCATGCCCTTTTACTGCATTTATGGACTCATCACACAGGGTGTGGTCAAATATCACCCACAAGCACTACCTACTGCCTCAGAGACTAAACTGGGCATGTCATTATCTAAACAAAAATCTAAAGGTAAGAAGCAACAGCTTCTCCAGATGGGAAGGAATCAGTAAAAGAACTCTGAAAGTATGAAGAATCAAACTGAAAGAACACCCCCAAAAGGGAACACCAGCTCTCTAGCAGTGGATACCAACCAAATTCAGAACACTAAAATGACAGAAGAATTTCAAACATGAATTGTAAGAAAACTCAATGATATGCAAGAGAAAATGGATACCCAATACAAAGAAACGGCCAAAAAAAAAAAAAAAAATCCAAGACTTCGAAGAGAAATTCACTAAAAAAATCAAAATATTAAAGGAAAATGAAACAAAATTTCTGGAAATGAAGAATTTATTCAAGGAATTACAAAACATGGTGGAAAGCCTCAAGAATAGGCTAGATCAAACAGAAGAAAGAACCTCAGGGATTGAAGATAACACCTTTCAATTAAACAAGTCAGTCACAGAGAGCAGAAAAATAAGAGAAAAGAGCAAAGCCTACAAGAAATGTGGGATTATGTGAGGAGGCCTAATATGAGAATTATAAGCATCCCTGAGGGTGAAGAAGAAAATACACAAGGGTTGGATAAACTATTTCAGGATATAATGGAGGAAAGTTTCCCTGGCCTTGCTAGAAATGTAGGTATCCAGGTACAAGAAGCTCAAAGGACTCCTGGGAGATTCATTGCAAACAGGAAGACACTACAACACATAGTCATCAGACTGGCCAAAAGAAACATGAAAGAGGCCTCCCTACAAGCTGTAAGGTGAAAGACGCAGGTAACCTGCATCAAAGGAAAACCACAAACTAGTTGCAGACTTCTCAACTGAAACCTTACAAGCCAGAAGAGACTGGGGTCCATTCTCAGTCTTCTCAAACAGAATAATGCCCAGCCTAGAATCTTTTATTGTGCAAAACTAAGTTTCTTATATGAAGGAGAAACAAAGACCTTCTCAGACAAACAAAGTCTGAGGGAATTCATCAGGACAAGACCTGCCCTCTAGGAAGTACTCAGAATAGCATTACACATGGATCAGCACAATAAACACTCACTAGCGTAAAATCATCAAAAGCTGAAGGTCAAAGACCAGATACCACAATGGCTCAGGAGAGAAAACAAAACAACAAAGTTCAACTCAACAGGATGAATAGAAATCTGCCCCACTTATCAATTCTTTCGATAAATGTGAATGGCTTGAACTGCCCCCTAAAGAGACATAGGCTGGCTGAATGGATAAATACATACAAACCAAGTTCTGCTGTCTTCAGGAAACACATCTAACTCATAAGGATGCATTCAGACTCAAGGTGAAAGGATGGAAAACAATATTCCATGCAAATGGAAGCCAAAAGAAAGCTGGCATAGCAGTTCCAATTTCAGATAACTTAGTCTTCAAATCAACAAAAGTAGTGAAAGACAAAGATGGTCACTATATAATGGTGAAGGGTACAATTCAACAAGAAGACATAACAATTCTAAATATTTATGCACCTAACTCAGGTGCACACAGATTCATAAAGCAAAACCTACTTGATTTAAATAAAACGATAAACAGCAGCATTGTAATAGCTGGGTTTTCAACACCCCTCTGACAGAATAGGACAGATCCTGCATACATACAATAAACAGAAACAATGGACTTAAGCAGAACCCTAGAACAAATGGGTCTGACTGACATATACAGAACATTCTACCCAAAATCCACTGAATATATGTTTTTCTCATCAGCTCATGGGACATTCTCTAAGATTGACCATATCCTAGGCCACAAAGCATGTCTTGACAAATTTAAAACATAGAAATTATGCCATGTATTTTATCAGACAATAGTGGAATAAAACAAGAAATCAACTCCAACAGAAAGTGCCTTCTCTATGCAAAGTCATGGAAACTAAACAACCTTCTGCTGAATGATTATTGGGTTAAAGAGGAAATTAAGATGGAAATAAAAAGATTCTTTGAACTATATGATAAAGGAGGCACGAGTTATCAAAATCTGTGGGACACAGCTAAAGCAGTCCTGAGAGGAAAATTTATATCCATAAATGCCCACATCCAAAAGACAGAAAGATCACAAATCAACAATCTAATGAATCAACTCAAAGAACTGGCAAAGGATAAGCAAACCCCAAATCCGGTAGAAGAAAAGAAATAACAAATATCAAAGCAGAATTAAATGAAATTGATAACCAAAAAACTATATAGAAGGTTAATAAAACAAAAAGTTGGTTCTTTAAAAAAATAAACAAAATTGACATGCCTCTTGCTAGAATAATGAGAAGCAGAAAAGAAAGGACTCTAATAAGCTCAATCAGGAATGAAAAAGGAGAAATTATAACTGATATCATGTAAATATAAAATATCATGTATGAATAGTATAAAAAACTCTATGCACATAAACTTGAAAATGTGGAGGAAATGGACAAATTCTTAGAAACAAGCAGCCTCCCTAGGGTCAATCAGGAAGAAATAGAATTCCTGAACAGGCCAACATCAAGTACCAAAATTGAAGTAGCAATAAAAAAACCTTCCTAAAAAGAAAAGTCCCAGAGCAGATGGTTTCATACCCAAATTTTACCAGACCTACAAAGAACTGGTGCCTATCCTGCAGAAATTATTCCACAACATCAAGAAGGAAGGAATCCTCCCCAACACGTTTTATGAAACCAACATCATCCTGATACCAAAACCAGGAAAGGATGCAATGAAAAAAGAAAACTCCAGGCAAATATCCCTTATGAATATAGATGCAAAAATTCTCAACAAAATCCTAGCAAACTGAATTCAGGTGCTTATTAAAAAAATAATCCATCATGACCAAGTGGGCTTCATCCCAGAGATGCAGGGATGGTTCAACATATGCAAATCTATAAATGTAATTCAACACATAAATAGAAGTAAACACAAAGACCATACAATCCTCTCAATAGACGCAGAAAAAGCAGTTGACAAAATTCACCACCATTTTATGATAAGAATGCTTAACAAAGTAGGCGTAGAGGGGAATTACCTAAAAATGATAAAAAGCCGTTTATGACAAACTCACAGCCAACATCATATTGAATGGGGAAAAATTGAAAGCATTCCTGCTTAGAACTGGAAACAGACAAGGTTGCCCTCTGTCACCTCTTCTATTCAACATAGTGCTGGAAGTCCTAGCCAGAGAAATCAGACAAGAGAAAGAAATCAAGGGCATCCAAATGGGGGCAGAAGACATCAAACTGTCACTTTTTGCTAATGATAAGATCATATACCTACAAAATCCCAAAGCTTCTACCATGAGACTACTGGAACTGATATACAAATTTAGCATAGTCTCAGGTTACAAAATCAATGTACAGAAATCAGTAATGTTCCTATATGCCAACAACAGTCAACCTGAGAACCCAATCAAAGACTCGATACCCTTCACAATAGCAAAAAAGAAAATAAAATACCTAGGAATACATTTAACTAAGGAGGTGAAAGACCTCTACAGCTAGAACTACAAACACTGAGGAAATAAATAGCAGAGGATGTAAACAGGTGGAAAACCATACCATGCTCATGGGTTGGCAGAATCAGCATTCTTAAAATGTCTATACTACCCAAAGTGATTTACAGATTCAAAGCAATCCCAATTAAAATTCCAACAGTATTTTTCATAGATCTAGAAAACATAATTCTGCACTTCTTATGGGAAAAGAGAAGACCCCGTATAGCAAAAGCAATCTTAAGCACAAAGAACAATTTGGGAGGCATCAATTTACTGACTTCAAGCTATACTACAAGGCTATAGTAACTAAAATAGCATGGTACTGGCATAAGAACAGAGACATAGGTCAATAAAACAGAACTGAGAACCCAGATATAAAACCATCCTCATATAGCCATCTAATCTTTGACAAAGCAGACAAAGACATACACTGGGGAAAAGAATCCTTATTCAATAAATGGTGCTGGGAAAATTGGATAGCCACATGTAGAAGACTGAAACAGGATCTGCACCTCTCACCTTTCACAAAAATTAAGTCATGGTGGATAACAGACTTAAATCTAAGGCATGAAACTATAAGAATTCTAGAAGAAAATGTTGGAAAAACTCTTATAGCCATTGGGTTAGGGAAAGAATTTATGAAGAAGACCCCAAAGGCAATCACAGCAATAACAAAAATAAGTAAATGGGACCTGATCAAATTAAAAAGTTTCTGCACAGCCAAGGAAACTATCATGAGAGCAAACAGATAACCTAGAGAATAGGAGAAAATATTCACATGCTACACATGCTACACATCTGATAAAGGGCTGATAACTAGAATGTATATAGAATTCAGGAAAATCAGCAAGAAAAAATCAAACAACCCCATTCAAAAGTGGGCAAAGGACATGAACAGAAACTTTTCAAAAGAAGACAGACTCATGGTCAACAAACATATGAAAAATTGCTCAACATCTCTAATCA
>RJWJ010010516.1:0-46788 GCA_004363605.1 Indri indri | reverse complement strand
GATTAAATCTGTGTTTAATTATATTTTAAATTTTAAAAAATAGTGAAGTTGAAATAAAAATATTCCTAGTCAAACAAAAATAGAAAATTTTCATCAATGCACCTGCACTAAACAAATTATTAAAAAGAGTTTTTAGGCAGAAAAGAATTGTTCTCAAACAAAAAACAAGCAATAAAGAATGAAATACAGACTCATGGAACAAGTAAATAAATCAAAAGTTAGTAGGATGGAACTCAATGTAAACATTGCTATTTACAAGAATAATAATAACGTTGTATGGGTTTAAATATATGCAGAGTCAAAATACATGACAACAATTAAAAAAAAAACTTCTGGGAGTAGCTAAAGTTTTCTATGTTTTTGGCATTGTCCAAGAAGTGGTAAAATTATTAATATACACTAAACTCCAAGGCTACATGTTATAATCTCTCTAGGGAAAAAAATTCTAAAGAAATAAAGAATATAAAACTAACAAGCTAATCAGAGGGAAAAGGAAATAATAAAATCTTTTTTCTGAGACAGAATCTTCCTCTGTTGCCCACGCTAGAATGCAATGGTGTCATCATAACTCACTGCAACCTCGAACTCCTGGGTTCAAGCGATATTCCCACCGCAGCCTCCCAAGCATAGCTGGGACTACAGGTGTGTGCCACTGCACCAGGCTAATTTTTCCATTTTTAGTAAAGATGGGGTCCCACTCTTGCTCAGGCTGGCTGGTTTTGAACTCCTGAGCTCAAGCAATTCTCCCACCTCAGCCTTCCAGAGTGCTAGGATTACAGGTGTGAGCTATTGCGCCCAGCCACAAATTATCTTTAATCCAAAAGAAGATCAAAAAAGGAAGAAAGGGGAACATAAAACAACAGAACAAATAAATATATAGAAAGATAGAGGATATATCAATATCAATAACTGCATTAAATAAAAATTAAAGATTCCAATTAAAAACTAAGACTGTCATACTACATGGGAAACAAACACAAACACAATTATATTCTACTTTCAAGAGAGAAATCTTAAGTAGAAGAATATAGACACATTAAAAATGAAAGGGTAGAAAAGATACATGATGCAGTACTGTAACAGAGGTTCTAAAGAGTGCAGTAAGGCAAATAAAATAAAATATAGAAGGATTGCAACTCTATTCACAGATGAAATGGTCAGTTTAGACATATGCAATATCATGTATTAGAAAGATTTCCCTTTTCCATTTGGAAATCAGTGTTGTCTTTGTCATAAAATGAGGTGACTATATATAAAAATTTCTCTCTTTTTTTGCTAGCACTACGATAATTTGTAGGTTATGTCCTCCCAGTTTGTTCTTATTTTTCAAGATTATCTTGGCTATTGAACTTTTCATTCCAAATAAATTATAGATTCAGTTTGGTAAATCACATACACATAGGGGCACACACACACCCCTGGTGGATTTTGCATTGAGATTGCATAAAATCCATATTGAATTTCCCATTATGACCATGGCATACCCCTTCTTTATTGGGGTCTTCTTCAATATTTTTTCTGTAATATTTTATAGTGCTTTGTATTCAGATCTTGCTTAACTTTAGATTTTTTTTTTTAGTATTTGGCTTTTCTTAGTATTCAGGGAAAAACACTATTTTTCTACATCCACCCACCCCAATCAATTCTCCAACTCCCTGGTTACCAACTGTGTGTCCTACAGTTCACTTCTGACACTAACTGCCTGGATTTGGTGAAGACCCCACAGGTTAAGTGCTCAGTCCCACAAGAATGTACCCAATTCAGACACCAATTCCAAATCCGAGGTTGTCACTTGTGCATTTGACTGAGTGGCTATAAATTGAGGGTTCCTACAAACCCTCGTCATGTTTGATAATTTGCTATAGTGGCTCACAAAACTCAGGGTAACATTATGCTTATCAGTTTGTTATAAAATATATTGTAATGATACAAACCAACATCCAGCTAAGGAAGTACCTAGATAGGGTAAAGCCTAAAAGAGTCCCAAGGTCAGGAGCTTCCATCCCTGTGCATTTAGGGTACACCACCCCCCTGGCAAGTGGATGTGTTTACCAGTCCAGAAACTCTCTGAACTCCACTGTTCAGGGTTTTTATGGAGGCTTCAATATGTAGACATACCGATTAAATCATTGGCCACTGGTGATTGGATCAATCTTTAGCTCCTCTTCTCTCTGAGGAAGTCAGGGCAGGGGTAAGGGGGTTGGGTTGAATCTTCTAATCCTCTAATTGTGCCTTGGTCTTTCTGGTGGCCAGCTCCCAACCTGAAGCTATCTAGGGATCCCCACCACCAATCATCTCATTAGCACACACAAAGTCACAGTTAGCACTCTAGAGATTGTAAGAGTCTTACAAGCTTTTGTGTCATAAACAAAGACCAAATATTAACAGAAGATGCTTCTATCTCCCTATTACTCAGGAAGTTACAAAGATTTTAGAAACAATGCCAGGAACCAGGCTGAGAACACATATGTATTGCTTATTGTGTCACAACACTACTTTAAAGATATTTTTATTTTATTTTCAAGTCGTTTGTTGATAGTGTACAGAAAACAAATGATTTTTATATATTTGTAATTTTAAACTTGGCTAAATCACTCAATAATCCTAATAATTTGTAGTTAAATTATTTGAATTCTCTATATACATGACTTTATTTAAAAAGAAATTTTTAGGGAAAATGGAAGACAACAGCACAGAGAAAAAGATGGACTTTAGGGAAAGTGCAGCCTCTGACACCTATAGTTATAGTAGACATCAAACACAGCCCAAATCATGGCTATATTAGCATAAATATTACATTAAAGAAGACCTATTTACTTCAGCTCCTATTATCTGGTACATCAAGTCCATATTTCAAAAAAAATTTCAAAGTATGCTAATAGGCAATAAAAACCTCTCAGGAAACAAACCAACCAAACAGATATCATAGAGCCAAATAGATATCATAGAGATTTTGGAATGACCACAATGGGAATTAAAAATAACTAAAATTAATATGCTAAAGGCTCTAATGGAAAAAGTAGACAACATGCAAGAAGAGATGAGTAGTGTACACAGAGAGATAAAACTCTAAGAAAGACTCAAAAGAAAATTTTAGAAACCAAAAATGTTGTAACAAAAATAAATAATTCCTTTAATGAACGATTCCTTCAACTCATCAGTAGACTGAAAATATCTGAGAAAAGAATCATTCAGCTTAAAGATAGGTCAGAAGAAACTGCCAAAACTACAATTCAAAGAGAAAAAAGAATTGAAAATAGCAGAAGAGAATGTCTAAAAACAATGAGATAATTTCAAAAGGTGCAACATACACATAATTGGAATACAAAAAGGAAAATAAAGATAGAAGGGACTCAAGGAAATATTTAAAGTAATAATAGTGAAGAATTTTCCAAAATTAATGAGAAACACCAAACCACAAATCAAGGAAGCTCAGAAAACAGAAAATTGGTCAATGCTAGACATATCTAAACAGCAAAGAACAAAAACAAAGAGAACATCTTCAAAATAGCTGGGGCAATGGGGGAAGCAATTCTTGTAAAGGAACAAAGATAAAAATTAGTTCATACTTCTAGCCAGAAACTCTACAAGAAAGAATAGAGGGGAGAGAAATATTTAAAGTCTTGAGAGTAAAAACCCTACTGAACTAGAATTTTCTATTCAATTGAAATAACCTTTCAAATGTGAAGGAGAAATAGACTTTTGTTAGAAAAAAAATCTGACAGAATTTATCCCAAGCCTAACTGCACTATAAAAATGCATTTCTTCAGACAGAAGAAAATATGGTATAATTAAAAACTTGTATATTTATAATGAAAGAAAAATCTTTTCCGAAGAAATAAAGGCAAAATAAAATCATTTATTCATAATCTAGTATATAATTGTTCAAAGTAATAATAGTAATAATATACCATGTGATTATGACAGAATAAGTAAAATTAATGACAATAATATTATGAGGTGAGAAAAATTGAGAATACTCTCTTAAAAAGCACTGTACCATGCAGCAGTGTAATGTTATTTCAAATAGACTTAAATTAGTTGTAAGTGTAGATCACAAACTCTAGGTTAATGACTTAAATGTTAAGGGAGAAAAGAAAATGAAATCCCCATGCTGAATTATAACAAAAAAGCAGAAAAAAACAAAACAAAGAACAAATGAAACAAAAAAGTTGCGTAGTATATTATTTCAATATATCAATAATCCCTCAAATATTAATTACTGAAATATACCAATTAATGACAGAAATTATCACAATGGATTAAAAAATGAGACCTTAATATATCTCGTCTATGAGTAAGCCATTTTAAATATAGATTCTGTGTATTTAAAAATGGTAGAGAAATATATTCTATGCTAACATTGATCAAAATACAAGTGGATAGTTATATTAATTTCAGACAAAGCAGACTCGGACCAAGGAAAATCCTCACAGATAAAGAGTAACATTACGGAATGACACAGGGGTCATTTTCCAAGAAGATATAACACTCCTAAATGCATGTGTACCTAACAACAGGCCAAAATATGTGAAGCAAAAACTGATAGGACTGAGCAAAAAATAGACAAATCCACTCTTATAGTTGGAGACTAAAATAAGCCCCTGTCAATAATTTAAAAATCAAGCTATCAAAATAAATGAAGATATAATTGACCTAAACAGCACTATCAATCAACTAGATATAATTGACATTTATAGAAGATTTTATCCAATCACAGAAGAATACACATTCTTCTCTAGTTCACATAGAACATGCATCAAGATAGAGCATTTACTTGGCCATGAATCCTATCTTAACAAACATGAAAGAATAGAAATTTAACAAATTATATTTTTATATGACAATGGAATTAAACTAGAAATGAATAAAAGAAACGTGACTGGAGAATCCCAGAATAATTTGAGACAAAATGACATGCTTCTAAATAGCACCATAGATTAAAAAAGAAATCGCAAGAGAAATTTTAAAGTATTTTTAACTAAATAAGAATGAAAATACAATTTATTTAAATTTGTGGGAAGCAGTAAAAGCAGTTGTCATCTAGTTCAGCTTCCCTGCAGTGAGCACAAGCCACTGGTACAAAATATTTATGAAAGCAATCAGAAAAGATGTCCGTGGGATCCATGACTGTTCTTAGCATAACAATGGACGAGTAACAAATTCACTTTTTGAAAACTGCAGGGACACAAGCTTTTGCCTATCACAGCAAGTTTACTCTTATGAATACCTGCTGCATTAGCGCATACTGACACAGTTATTCTGTTCTTGGCAATCTCAATTCCCGTAGGGGCTGTCTCATCATTCGTAGGCGGTGTCTTTCTGGGGCAATAGTGCCAAGACAGTGATGTTTCATCAGCATTATAGACTTGTTCTGACATCAAATTTTTACCAGCCATCAGCTTAACAAACTTGTCAGTGAATTTCTGCACTGCTTCGTTATCAGCAGACACTTTTTCACCACAAATCTTTAAAATTTTAAGATTGTGTCTTTCTTAAATTTCTGCAGTTGAATATTCCTAGTTCCCTTCAATTTTCCATTCATCATATTAGATCTTTGGGTGTTTCATGATCATCATACCATTAAGCGACGTGTGTTCACTTAGACATTGACAAATTCACTCTTTGAATACATAGTCGAGATCTGTGTTTTTAGTTTTATGCATTGTTTTTCTCTTTTTTTTCTCCAATAGCTTGGGTTTGTGTGCTCTAGATAAACATAAATAAATGCTTCCTCTTTTTCTTATCATTGTTACCCATAGGCGTATTTGCAGGGCTTTTTGACATCTTCAACACTAGTTTTACACCACAGAGCAGGGAATAAACAATAAAACACAGGGAATAATGCACACAGGACTTGGCCTCATGTAGGGCATCATGGGGAACCCTCCATTGGTAAGTCCAGCCTACAAGCATGACCTTTTGATTACCTTTAGTAGGCATGCTTATGTAGGAGAATCTAGGCATGTTCAGAAAAGATATATTGCAGTTGAAGGGGGCTGGGAAAGTCTTTTTTTCCCTTGGTGACACTAACTAAACTATATATTGTGCACTTGCATTTTGACTACAACCTGTCAGATGAGCTCAGGTGTGCAGTTTTTCACTTGCGACATCATAGTGCTCGGACAGTTTCAGATTTTTGAACATTTTGGATTGCAGATTTTTGAATTAGGGATGCTTAACCTTTATTAGCTTTTTAAATAAATTAGCGGACTTTAATTTTTGAGCATTTTTAAGTTTACAAAAAATTGAGTGGGAAGTACAGAGAGTTCTGATATGGTCCCTCCCCCGCAAATCCTCTACTATTAACATCTTATATTAATGTGGTACATTTGTTATCATTGATGAGCCAATATGATACATTATTATTAACTAAAGTTCATAGTTTACATTAGGATTCATTCTTTGTATTGTATAGTTCTCTTCCCTCCTGAACTCTTGGCAGCCAGTGATCCTTTTATATTCTCCACAGGTTTGCCTTTTTCAGAATGTCATACAGTTGGAGCCACAAAGTGTGAAGTCTTTTTTAATTGGCTTCTTTCACTTAGCAATATGCATTTAAGATTCTCTCATGTCTTTCCACAGGTTGATAAGTCACTTCTTTTTATAGATGAATAATATCCCATTGTCTGGATATACCACAATATGTTTATCCCTGTATCTATTAAATGACATCTTGGTTATGCTCAGATTTTGGTAATTACGAATAATGCTGTTACGAACCTTGTGTGCAGGCCTTTATGTGGATATAAGTTTTCAAATTATTTGGGTAAATACTAATGAGTAGGATTGCTAGAATATGGTATGAGTATGTTTAGTTTTGGAAGAAACTGCTAAGCTGTCTTCCAAAAGGGCTGTACTATTTTGCATTCCTACCAACAATGAATGATTGTTCTTTTGCATCACCTCCTAGCCAGCATTTGTGTTGTCGGTGTTTTGGTTTTCGCCATTCTAAGAGATGTGCTGCGGTATCCTATTGTTTTAATTTGCATTTCCTTAATGATATACTATGTTGAGCATTGTTTCACATATTTATTTGCCAGCTGTATATCTTCTTCAGTGAAGTGTATTTTTCAGATCTTTTGTGCATTTTTAAAATTAGGTTCTTTTTTATTATATATTAGCTTATTTTAAAGAATCAAAGTCAGTTTAAAGACACAAGCTGTCAGTTAAATAAAATATTATTTTTACATATTTTTAAAAATAATATATCAGGTACAATGTATACTATTCTGGTAATAGGTACACTGAAAGCCAAGACTCCAGTATGATACAATTCATCCGTGTAACAAAAAACACTTGCACCCTCTAAATTTATTGAAATAAAAAGGAAAAGAATATTCTAGCTTTTAAAAATAAATTAATTAATATAATATAAAATAGATAAAATGTGGTATTTTAACATACTATAAAGTTCAATTTGGCAGAAATATCAGCTATCATAATCAATATAATCCTGAGAGTCATTTGATATTAAATATATTTTGGTGATTGTTATAAAAATGAAATATGTGTACAATAGGAAAAAAATGACATTTTACCATTCATGAACGCTTATTATAAAAGATTCTAATTTTAGAAATCAGAAATTTGGATAAACAACAGGGTTTTTGTTTTATTATAATTGGTTAACTTTTTAATGAAGACTTTTTTCAAAACTGAAAGCCAAGTTGTGTTTATTTGACCAAAATAATAATTTTGCATGAGTTAAATAACCTCATAGCAGAATCTGGCAATCACTTAATGATTTACTGTAAAAATTCTATTTTATCACACTTTAACTTGCACAGATATAGTATAAATTACAGTGGGAATTTCAAAGTTACCTTTTTGTTTTTATTTGGGCAGCCAAACAAATTATTTTATATTGTAAAGTGACATTTTGACTAAATTATGCAGCTATATTCATATACAAACTCATGTTGTACACAAGAGGCAAATCAATTTTGTTGTCTAAAATTACTTTTCTTTAGCTTGGATCATGTCTATGTAACTTTTAAAAAAAATATGTATTAGTCTATTTCTTTACAAAGCAGTTATTCCTGGAATCTTAAAATTCTATTTTCATCTATTCTGTGTAAGGTTGTCTCTCCCTTTACTGTACCTTGGTAACAGACATAAGTGTATGTCTTGAGTCTAGTTTAATGGAAGACATTGGTGGAACGTGTTTGTATGAGGAACGGATGTCTAATAACATAATAATAGTTATTATAATTTATTATTTATTATTTTTTATGGATCATGCACTGTGCTTCACATATGGCCAGGCATGGTGCCTCATGCTTGTAATCCCAGCACTTTGGGAGGTCAAGGCAAGTCTGAAGCCAGGAGTCTCACACCATAGTAAGACTCTGTCTGTACAAAAAATTAAAAAAAAAAAAAATAGCCAGGCATGGTGCATGGTGTTGCACACCTATAGTCCCAGGTACTTGGGAAGCTGAGGCAGGAGGATCACTTGACCCTGGGAGTTGGAGGTTACGGTGAGCTGTCATTGTACCACTGCACTCCAGCCTGGATGATAGAGCAAGACCCTGTTTCAAAAAGACCCAGACTTCACATAAATTATTTTATTTAACATAATGATAAAAAAAGTATCATAGATTTGGTATCAGTACCAAAATTTCAAAGTACTTATTCAAGATATAAAATCTAAGCAGTTACTTAGAATCTTTCATTTACATTATTTTTACTCATGCCTTTATTTTATATGTATACTAAATATATATTTTTATGCACACACACATATTCATATTCTTGTCTATAATATTTAGCTAACATAAGGTACAAAAGAAATAAATAATAAAATATTGTAAAAGCCTGAGCCTCTACAAGAAATAATTGCCAGTGTCTTTTAAATCTAGAGGCAGCAAAGACTTTTTAGAGAAAGGTAGAAGCTTGCATCAAACCAAGCCATACCCACCCACAATGGTATGTACTATTTTACCACTGTTTTTTTGTTCTAAAAATACATAACTTTATAGCATCCAACATTATACATTATACCATTATAAAATTTTCTCTTTTAATTTTACCTATCACATTATCTCTGCTTGATATTTTAAATTAACATATACAGTTCAAGTTGGTATTTAAAAATTATTTTTTAAATAATTTATATGTGTAAGTCTTAATGTAATTATTTCTAATAGAATTAAAGAAATGAGAATAGAATGAGTTCTAAAAATGTAACATAAAATTCTAAACAACCTACAAAGGTAAATCATAGAACACCAACAAAAGATATATTTCCATTCTAGAATCATAGTTATTTTTCAAGCCTAATTTATTTTTTCCCACATTGGGTTGAATTTAAAAATTTTAAAATTTGTGTCTGTGTAATTTTTTGCTGTATTTCTGAAATGACATTAAACAAAGAGCATTTTAGTCTTTGTAGCTTGACTATATGAAATTCAGTGTTTCTGTTCAATTGCTGCAACAATATAAGAAATTTAAATGAAAGGAAGTAAGCATTCATATTCTGATAACATAAGTATTTATTTGAAATTATGATATTTCAAAAAGCTGTTAGTTCATATTTCAAAATTGTCTTCAAAATATCTGAATTATTTCAGGATTCTGATTTTTTAAATATTGTACTTAGCTTATCAAAACACTGAAGAATGTATGCATTGATGTACTTCCAACAGTAGATTTAGACACATTTGTATTGCTTTTTCCCAGCTAAAGCAGTAAAACACAACAGTTTTCTTCCATTGTATCTTCAATTACCAGAAAATTTAAAATAGTCATTACTAATTTATATGCGCCACCTGGAAAATATCTCAATTGTTTTCTAAGAATCATATATGAAACCTTTCATATATCTTCATGACAACTGAAATACTTTTATTACTTCTGATCAACAACTTGGATTATCTTATTATAATTGCTAACATCAATTTGGTATCTAGAAAGTTTTGTTATCCAGACCAGCTGCTCTGGATATTTAATTTCCTTGTCTTGATGAGAAGAGGAAAATAAAAGGGTTTGGTGCTCCTCAACATTTATATAATTTAAGTATGGCTCAGCACTATCTCCCTCTTAAATTAGATTTTTATGCAAATTTAACTGAAGACTGAAGATTTTTCTATTCAGTTTTATGTGCTAAAATAGCAAATTTTCTTTTGAAATTATCAAATTTTGCCCAAGGGCAAACTGTTGAAACTACCCACATCTTAACCACCTGCAATTTGTAATATGGCTCAAGAATAGGTCAAATCATTAGCAATGCCTTCTATCTGTTACCTATTTTCACTTACTATTTTTGCCAGTTAAGTTACAAATCTTCAAAATGATTATTTAAATTTTTCACCTTTAATTTTCAATACCCACGATCCTCCTGCCCTAGAATTATCTGTCCTTTGGCTTCAGAAATATATATACTTAAGTTGTCTTGCCTTCAATTACCAAGATTCTATGTTTGTCAGTATTCTGAGTAAAGGTCCCTATATATCATTTCTACTGTATATTTTCCATCTGATATAGATTAAAGATAAAACATAACACATGACTAAGCAATGTGAAATTTGACTTGCTATATGAAGTAAGAAGAAATCCCTGAAGACAAAAAAAAAAAAAAAGAAGCGCAACCAGTTTTTTTTAAATAATTTAAAATAGGAACAGAACTGTATTTTCTGGGAAAGTATTTGTGAACTTCTCATAGATATTCAAACGTTCAATTACCTGAATTCAATTCACATAGAAACCTATAAAATGTTTGCAATTTTGTCACTAAAATAATAAAATTTAGTAATTTGTCAGATAATTTGAAAAAATTATGATAATTAATACATATTTTTCCTTCTCAGAATTTTATTTCCTGAAGGAAAAATGAATAATTGCATTATTCCACTTTACCTTGATTAACAATTCATTCATTGAACAATAATCATCAAAACAGGCATTATCTGTATTAATAAGGAGTAAAATGGAGGTAAAATTTAACTTACTTACAATGACTAAGTCAATGGCTTCACTTTTCAATTGCTTTTGAGTGTCTGAGTGTTGAGTTTTTGAAAACTGTATATTTAATTTAACTTTAAAAAGGAGTGTACTTCATCCCTCTTTAGTAGAGAAAAATCTCCATTTTGCTAAAGGTATTGGCTTTAATTTACTGCTTATTAGATGTTGGTCAAATGTAAATATAGCACTTATTTTTGGCAAGTTCTAAAATGTACTTTTTCAACTGGTATTTGCAAAAATTACTTTTTGAGATTTTTTTATTTTACCTAAGCACAATACGAGGAAAAATTTATTTTCATACAGAGATTAAATGTGCTCTAATAATGAAAAAGGGAGAGCTTTATTGTATAAGTTTAATATAGTATCTTAGTCCATTTGAGCTTCTATAGTATTATACCATAGACAAGGTAGCTCACAAACAACAGAAATTTATTTCTCACAGTTCTAGGGCTGGGAAGTCCAAGATCAAGGTACCAACAGATTAGGTATCTTGTGAGGACTCACTTCCCTTCTCACTGTGTCCTCACATGGTGGAATAGACAATGAAGCTCCATTGGGCCTGTATACGGTCACTAATCCCAATCAAAAGGCTTCACCCTCCTGACCCTATCATCTCCCGAATGACCCACTTCCTAATATCATCAGCTAGGTGGTTAGGATTTTAATATAAGAATTTGGGGGAAACACAATAATTCAGACCATAACATGCAGCAATAAAATGTATTATGAGGGTACAAACATTATGGTTACACTTTATGTCTTTGCCTCATCCAAGCAAGGGTTAAAGCCATGCCCTTCCCCCTTGCAATGCTCCCCAGGTCCTTTAGTTGCTGGTTTATCCCCCATCCCCCTATTCCCTGGAGAGTATTACTGCCAAGTGAGCCACCCTAGTGTTCATCGGTTAGTATCAAAAATAATTGTATCTTCCTAAAATATCATTATAATAATACAACTGAAATAACATAAAAATATTTTTAAAGTACTTACCTTTATTGTTTGAATCCTTAACTTAAATAGCAAATCATTTCTTGATAAATAATAAAATATGTCCTTAGTACAACTGCTTCTCTGTAACAGCTGGTATAGAAAGTAAAATATTTAATACTAAATAGTTTATGAATTAAATTTTGCTCTACAATAAAACTAGTTTTCAGCTAAGCTGTAAATGAATTTCATCATCTAAAAAACTCAACTATTATTTTAAGTCATATAAAGTTATCTTTAGAATTTTTATAAGAATTTTCCTTCAGAACTGCTTCATGATACAGTTATCTTTCTAAAACAGCTCTTTTGTGTTTAGTTAAGTTTCTAATGTGTGGGTAAGTTTTTAGTTTTAAAATTATTTTGTGCCACAGTCTGATGTTCTTTCAGGGGTACTTCTTTTAAACATCATATTATTGTTTTGATTATTTTCTTATGAAGTGTGTCTGATGTGTAAGTAAAAAGTTAATCTCACATCATAAGATCTTCTACAATGTCAAAAATCAAGAAATTTAGCTTTATAGTCATTTTGATTTTTATAGCAGTTCTAATGGAATTGTCAAAAAAATCTAGTAATAATCCAGTGGCATAATTATCTCAGACAGTGAGCTTGCATTTTCATTTTCTTCATTCTATTCTACATTTCCTTTTTTTCTTCATTCTAAATAAAATAAATTCAGTTTGCTGATTAATGAGCTCAGCTGGCTGCCTTCATCCAATTTTGTTCAATTTTGCCATCATGAGTACATGTAAGTCTTCAATTTAATTTTATATGTCACTTTTTTCAGAAATTCCTCTTTTATCTCATTCCTGTTTTGGTCCATGCCAGAACTAATTATCTAACCTTTGACAAAAGTTTTAAAAATCTTAACAAGTTATTATAACAAAGATGAAAACTAGGTTCTCATATTTTTGATTGGTTATTTTTCTCATTACATAAAAGAATGTATAGCATGTTCTAACAGTAGTGATTAAAACTTATTCAAATTTTTCAAATGATATAATAAATTTAAAATCACTGACACTTTTAAGTTAAATAAAAACACTAAACAATAGTGTTTCAATGATACAAAATCTATAAAAATAAGAAAAACAATCTACTGGAAGGATGTATATACCTCCTTATCTTTAAGTCACGTCTATTTTTACACAAGCATATCCAGGAAGACATTTGGACCCTATTGATTTTATTAAATTCTTTTATCTTTGTGATGCATAGTTGAATGTTATAAAAAGTAGTCTTTCAAAATTTGTATGACAAAGAGAATAACCCTTTGTGAGAGTCAACTGCTTGAGTAGCTCTGTAATTGAACCACCATGAGTTAATCACAAACTATAATTGTATGGTTAGAATTGTTGGGAGATGGAGAAGAACAGAGATACCAAAAGTGCGCCTGTACCATCAGTTTTACAATTGTGATCAAACGAATTTTAATGGACTGATGTAGACAAATGGAAGAGAGTAGAGGTAATTCATATAGTGGGGAAGTAATAATCTAGCTTGAAATCTCTTCGCCGTATACATATTAGTTTAACATAAACGTGTCACAAAATATTTAATCAGACAAAACTAGTTTGGGAGACAAAAATTTCTACTTACTTTTATTCACTGGATCTAATTAGAACAGCATTAATCTTAATTTAGGAATATGAACATGCGTGCAATTTTTTCAGCTCTTAATTGGGGCTACATTTTTTGTTTTTCTTTAAGCATAATCATTCATAATTTATATACCTCCAACTATATATGAGAAACTAAATAAAAGTTACAGAATTAGACTTGAGTTCTGTGTTGGTACCATATTTTCAAACTAACTAAATTTATCGTATTCATTTACTTTTATGTTTGATCCATTCGTGTAATCGTAGAACACGATTATTTGTAAAAATGTAAAAAACCTACTTTTAACCAGTCTTTTTAAAAACTTTTCTTAATATTGCAAACAAAATAGAGAAAATATTTGTTGACTAATATCATCCTTTGAAGGTGACACTTGAGGCATTTCTATAACAAAGTTATTTCACCTTCCAAGAAATTGTACTACATTTGTTTACTCCTAAAATGAAAAGCCTTAGGTTAGGAAAAGGATGAAGACATGGCAAATTCAGAAACCCCTCCTTTTTCCTAGCTGTACTGACCATAAATTTACCTGCCACATAATAATCTGGGGAAGGTTGTTCCAGAAAAAAACTATTTGAAAATAACAAACTATGTTCACTGCATATGTAATTTTATGTACTAATTCATGCTGAAATTACATTGGTATCATCAAAACCTGTGTCCAAATTGAGTCCTTACCAATATGTTCTATGAATAGAAGTACTAAAATTTGCCAAAATATGTCACACAAGGAACAACTCCTTCTGGATGTCATTTTATACTGACATAAACTTCATATTTCTCATTATTATCAAACACTTATTAGGCACAATGTCATTTGACATACTAAAGGAAACTGTTTCTCTACTCCCAACGTTTCCGACACCAAATGTGTGGTTTTTACACACCAAGAAATTCTGCAATTCTCTGCAGACACCCAACTGGGCATCCTACAATTTAATACAGTTATCATAGACCTCACAGGTTAAGAGCTCAGTCCTATAAGACTGTCTTCACTTCAAACAACAGTCCTAAGTATTTGGTGTCCAACTTGGCTACAGAAAGGGAGGTTCCCACAACACCCTCCTCAGGTTTAATAATTTGCTATAATGGCTTACAGAACTCAGAGAAACATTACTTACATTTACACGTTTATTATAAAGCATCTTATAAATGATACAAATGAACAGCCAGATGGAGAGGCACAATAGGGCAACATCCATCAGAATTCTGACCACAGGAGCTTTTGTCCCTGTGGAGTTAGAATGTGTTACCCTCCCAGCTCATGGATGTGTTCACCAACTTAGAAAATCTCCAAATCCTGTAGTTTAAGGGTATTTTAATGAAGGTTTCATCATGTAAATGTGGTTGATTATCATAATAACTTAATCTTCAGACCCTCTCCTTTCACCAGAGGGTGGGGTATGGGGTTGAAAATTCCAAGCTTCTAATCATGTCATGGTCTTTCTGGTGACTAGTGGCTGTCCTGAAGCTATCCAGGAGCTCACCAAGAATATCCTCATTAGAGCAAAATATCACCCTATCACCCAAAAAATTTCAAGGCCTTTAGGGGCTGTATGTGGGATGCTGCTATCACCCAATCACTCAGGAAATTACAAGGGGTTTAGAAGCTCCGTGTCAGAAACTGGAGGTCAGAGACCAAATACATATTTCTTCTTATGTCACAGGTACTGTATAAAACAATATAGCAATGAATTTAATATCTTTCTTATAAGAATCATTAAATGAATGTAAGCTCCGTGGGGGCAAGAAACATACCTGGTTTACCATTGTATCTCAGCTATTAGCTCTGTACCCAGCACAAACTAAGTACTGCATGTGTTAAATAAATGCCTACCGCTGGGATCATGCTTGAAAATTGTGCTAAAAAAACGATGAAAGTCAATCCAAATAATATTTCTTTGTTGTAATATCTTTGCCAGTGTTTTTTATTCCTTGTTATTCTTTCTCACTTTCTACATACATTTTTCTCTGGCATTTTTCTTCAAAATTCTGAAGTTGCAAAAGTCGGTTGTAGTATGTTTAAATTGAAGAGGAAATTTTCTGGAGCAGTTTCTTTCTCATCTCAATCCCAGTTTTAAAAAATCAACTTGACATATTTGTTCATTTCAGACTAATAGACTAGATTGATAGCAAATGTTCAGGATTTTGTTCTATCAGAAAGAACATTGTTTAAATCATATAATCTTTAAAAAATCTAATTAGTATTGACAGTGGAGCCTTTACCAGTGGGCTGACAATATTTGATATAGCAAATTTATCTAATTAAAATTTACAAAGACAAGATATTATGTTTGTCTATTTATGTTGACTGGTTTTTCCCTGATGGTCAGTAACCACAATTCCTGGGGAAGAGACAATAAATTTGAGATACATCTCCACCCAACAGCATTATTCTTCTGAAAGACCCAAGGATGAGAGATCACTACCTTCCCCCTAAGAAAAAATCCGTTTTATTTATCTTTCACTTTTTATATTCTTAACATGGGTGATAAAGCAGAATCTTGCAAATTTCTTTGTTTCTTTAAGTAGTGATACAGAAGGGCAGTGTCACACAACACAGAAAGTACTGTGGCATGCTAGGGATCCACTGTGCCTAAGAAGAATTTTTACCAAAACTCCATAATTATCATCACAAATTTCCACAGATGTCTTTCCAAATGATACGCCTGAAACTGCAAGTTGTTCCAGTAAAATATAAGGAACACAAATAATCTAACCTGTGACATTTCAACACATTATATTAATAGCGTGTTATATGGATGGAAAAGGTAAAGCAAACTAAAAACGGAGCGTTTTTTTTTTTCTTTTTTTTTTTTTAGAGGAGAATTGGAAAATTACGAAAAGATCGGAAGTGCCCAGTGAGCACACTCTTTCATTCTTGGGACACTTCCTGAAGAATTTTGTGTGTTTTGAAGGACTTTAGAATTTTGAATACATTCTCACTCCCTTTCTATTAAGAAAGTACAAAGTTGAACACAGTATATGTCTTAGTCTTCTCAGGCTGCTGTGACAAAATACCACAGACTGGGTGGCTGAAACAACAGAAATTTATTTTCTCACTGTTCTAGAGGCTAGAAGTCCAAGGTCAAGGTTCTGACTCATTTGGTTTCTGGTGAAGGCATTTTTCCTGGCTTGCTTGGTGTGTCTTCACATAGTCCATGTATGTATCTCTCTCTTTCTCTCCTTCTCTCTTTCTCTTTCTCTCTCTCTCTCTCTCTCTCTCTCTCTCTCTCTCTCTCTCTCTCTCTCTCTCTCTCTCTCTCTCTCTCTCTCTCTCTCTCTCTCTCTCTGTCTTTATAAGCCGCCAATCCTATGGGATTAGGTCCCCAGTTTAAAAACCTCATCTCAATATTTATGCTCCTAAAGACCTTACTCCAAATACAGTCATATTGGGGGTTAGGGTTTCCATCACCTCAAACATTTATCATTTCTTTCTCTTGGAAATATTTGAAATCTCTTCCAGCTATTCTGATATATACAATAAATTGCTATTAAAAGTAGTTACCCCTATTGAATACTAGAACTTACTCCTTCTATCTAACTATATGTTTGTAACCATTAGCCAACCTTTCTCCATCCCCCTACCCCCACCACACAAACCTCTCCCAGCCTTTGGTTACTATCATTCTGCTTTTTACCTCTGAGGTCCACTTTTTTAGCTCCTACATACGAGAGAAAATGAAATATTTGTCTTTCTGTGCCTGACTTATTTCATATAACATAGCAATCTCTAGTTCCATGCATGCTGCTACAAATGGCAAGATTCCATTGTTTATGGCTAAATAGTATTCCATTGTATATATACCACATATTCGTTATCCATTGATTCATTGATGGACCCTTGAGTTCATTCCATATCTTAGCTACTGTGACCAGTGTTGCAGTACATGTGAGAGTGCAAGTACCACTTTGATATACTGATTTTTGTTTTCTTCAAAGAAACACCCAGTAGTGGGATTGTTGGATTGTGTGGTAGTTTTATATTTAGTTTTTTGAGAAACCTCCATACTGACTTCCATGATTACTGAATTAATTTGAGGGAAGGCTGA
Source organism: Indri indri (assembly GCA_004363605.1). Classification (NCBI taxonomy): domain Eukaryota; kingdom Metazoa; phylum Chordata; class Mammalia; order Primates; family Indriidae; genus Indri; species Indri indri. The sequence goes on along the minus strand of RJWJ010010516.1, from coordinate 29,172 downwards.
GGTGCCTTCACTTTTAATCAGACAGTATGTTGAGAAATTCTAACATTATAAAGTTTTGAATGATCAGTATTAAAAGTTTTTGTGGTCTAATGATACGGTTTTGATTCTATAGTAATGTATGGATTTGTGGTTCATTTTGTAGTTTGGAATGAATATTTATTTCTAGACTCACACACTGGAAGGGATCCTTGAAAGATCATCTAACTCATTGATTTTTGAACCTTTTAATTGTTTTTAACCTTTTTGCCTCCTGCCTCTAAGGTAAATCTTACGTGAAATCCCAAGATAACTGCTGAGAAGCTTCAGTTTACCTGGGGCAGGACCTGAGTCTGAGTATGTTGAGCCTTTCCTTTCCCCCTCTTCTACGTGGCTCCTGAAACACATCCAGGAATCCCAGGGCTCCTAGGCACAGGGTTTGGATCTACCCTGATTCCTATATAGGGATAGTCCAGTGAAGATTGTTCAGTGTTTTCCAGACTACGGGTTGTAGCTCTTCACAGGAAATCAGTTTAATGACTAGTGTTTAAAAAAATGAAAAGGAAAGAATTAGTAAAGAACAGAAAACATAATTAGAATAAGTATTATTTTGTAAAACTTAGTTACATATGCACATGTATTTGTAGATATACATATTTGTGTATAGTCCGATGTAAAATGTATATTTTCATTACTATTGCACTGTGGGTCATGGCTAAATAAGTGAAAGCTACTGCCTTAGAATGTCCCAGACACCCATATCTGTCCCTGTCTTTAAATTCTCCACAGGAGAGTCAATAGCCTGTTAAGTGAATACCTTCATTCCAACTCATATTTTGGGGAAATGTTGTGAAATACCACTTTTGATGTTTCTGTATAAAAACGATTTCAGAAGTTATGGTAATTTCATCATGTCTGTTGTTGGGAAAGGGAGCTCCTCAATCAGTGACTGATATTACTGTGTGACATCTATCCAATTTTTTTGATTGTTCTTCATTGTCAAACTACTACTGAAAGACTTGTAAAGAGCTCTGGCTATATGTTTGAATTCTAAGAGGAAATATTATTAAATACCTTCTCATAATTGTATATCGCAGAAATAAAATGATGTGTAATTTCCTTGGGGGGGAAAAAAAAAAACTCATTCACCAACAGTGAATGAGTTCCCTTTCTTCATATTCTATCCAGAATTTGTTTTTGGTCTTTTGGGTTATTTTTTTCTTTTTGATAATAGCTTTATAACTGAGGTAAGATGATATCTCATTGTGCTTTTGATTTTCGTTTCCCTGATGATTAGTAATATTGAGCATTTTGCATATGCATGCTGGCCATTTTTGTGCCTTATTTTGAGAAATGTCTATTCAGATCCTTTGTCCATGTTTTAATGAGGTGTTTTTTTTGTTGTTGTTTTTTGCTTTTTTTTTTTTACCATGTAGCTGTTCGAGTTCCTTGTATATTCTATTAGTCCCTTGTCAGATAAATAGTTTGCAAATATTTTCTCCCATTCGACAGGCTGTCTCTTCACTTTGATTGTTTCCTTGGCTGTGCAGAAGCTTTTTAGATTCAATATAGTCTCATTTGTCTATTTTTGTTCTTGTTCTCTATACTTTTAAGGTCTTAGTAGTAAAACTTTTGCCTTGTCCAATGTCCTAGAGCATTTCTTCTGGGTTTTCTTGCTGTGCTTTTATCTTTTATATTTTTTGGGTCTTACAATTAATTATTTAATCTATTTTGAATTAAGGTTTGTATATAGTCAGAGACAAGGGTCCAGTTTGATTTATTTGCATATGGTTATCTAGTTTTCCTGGGGCCACTTATTGAAGAAGGTGTCCTTTCCACAATGTATTTTCTGATGCCTTTATTGAAAATCAGTTAGTTATAAATACATGGACTTATTTCTGGATCCTCTGTTCTATTCCTTTCATCTGTGTGTCTGTTTTTGTACCAATACCATGCTGTTTTGGTTACTGTAGCTTTGTATTATAGTATATTTTGAAGCCTCCAGTTTTGTTCTTTGTGCTCAGGATGGCTTTGGATATTTAGGCTCTTTTTCTGATTCCATGTGAATTTTAGGATTTTTTTCCTGCTTGTGTGAAGAATGTAAATTGCATAAGATGATATGGTTATTTTAGCAGTATTAATTCTTCCAATCCATAAGCATGTGATATATTTCTGTTAGTTTGTGCCCTCTTCAATTTCTTTCCTCGGTGTTTCATAGTTTTTCTTGTAGAGGTCTTTCACCATCTTAAATTTATTTCTATTTTTGTGCAGCTGTGATAAATTGGATTTTATTTTTTATTTATTTTAACTGGTTTATTATTGGTGTACAGAAATACTACCGATTTTTTGTGTTCATTTTGTATTCTACATCGTTACTGAATTTGTTTATCAGATCTAAGAATTTTTTGACGGAGTCTTTACATTTTTCTATATATAAGATTCTATTGTCCATCTGCAAAGAGAGACAATTTGACTTACTCTCTTTCAATTTGGATGGCTTTCATTTCCTTCTCCTGCCTAATTGCTCTGGCTAGATCTTCCAGAACTGGGCTGAATAGTAGTGGTGAAGGTGGGCATCCTTGTCGTTCCAGTTCTTAGAGGAAAGGCTTTCAGCTTTTCCCCATTAGGTATAATGTTAGCTAGGCTTTGTCATATATGGCCTTTATTATGTTTAGGTATGATTTCTGCATGCCTAATTTGTTGAGAATTTTTTTATCGTGAAGGGATGTTTATGCTTATCAAATACTGTTCATGTATCTATTTAGATGAACGTATGGTTTTTGTCCTTCATTCAGTTGAGGTGATGTATCAAATTTATTGATTTGCAGAAGTTGAGTCATCCTCACATCCCTGGTATAAATCCCACTTGATCATGATGTATTATCTTTTTGATGTGCTGTTATTTTCAGTTGCTAGCATTTTGTTGAGGAATTTCGCATATGTGTTTATCAGGGATACTGGTCTGCAGCTTCCTTTTAATACTGTGTTCTTATCTGGCTTTTCTATCAGGGTAATGCTGACCTCACAGAATGACATAGTAAGAATTCCCTCCTCCTCATTTCTTAAATTTATTTCTTTGGAATAATTTAGAAGAATTGGTGTTAGTTATTTATAAGTTTCAAGGAATTCTGTAGTAAAGCCAAACAGTCCTAGGCTTTTATTTGCAGAGACTTTTTGCTACTGATTCAATCTCATTACTCATTATTGTTCTGTTCAGGTTTTCTATTTCGTCCTGGTTCAGTTGTGGTAATTTGTACATGTCCAGCAATTTATCCATTTCTTCTAGGATTTCCAGTTTGTTATAGTAAAGGTGTTGATAGTAGTCTCTGATGATTTTGTGTATTTCTGTGGTATTAGTTGTAATGTCTTCTTTTCATTTATGATTTTGTTTATTTATATCTTCTCTATTTTTTCATGGTTAGTTTAGCTAGCAATTTGAAAATTTTCTTTATCTTAAAAAAAAAACCCAACATTTTATTTCATTGATTCTTTTAATGTTTTTTTAAAGGCTGTTTCATTAAAGGCTATTTCATTTAGTTCCATTCTGATCTTTATTATTTCTTTCATTCTCATTTGGGTTTGATATGTTCTGGCTTTTCTAGTTCCTTCAGGTGCATTTTTAAGTAGTTTATTTGAAATCTTTCCACACGTTTCATGTAGGTGTTGATGGCTATAAACTTCTCTCTACTGCTGCTTTTTCTCTATCCGATAGATTTTAGTTTGTTTTGTTTCCATTTTCATTTGTTTCAAGAAATTTTTTATTGTCTTTTTAATTTTTTTATGGACTCATTGGTCATATAGGAGCATATTGTTTAATTTCCATGTATTTGTACAATTTCCAAAGTTCCTCTTTTTAATGATTTCTGTTTTATTCCATGTGGTCTGTGAAGATGTTTGATTTGATTTGATTGATTTTTGTTGAGACTTGTTTCATGAACTTAACATATGGCTTATCTTAGAGAATGTTTCATGTGCCATTGAGAAGAATGTATATTCTGCAGCTATTGGATGCAATGTTCTGTAACTGCCTGTTAGGTCCATTTGGTCTCAAGTGTTTCATACAGCCAATGTTTCTTTGTTAATTTTCTTTCTAGATGATCCATCTAATGCTGAGTATGGAGTGTTGAAGTTTCTAAATATTGTTGTATTGAAGTCGATTTCTTCAGTTAGATCTAATATTTGCTTTATTTATCTAGGTTCTCCAGTGTTGAGTACATATGATTTATAATTGTTATATCCTCCTCCTTAATTGATATTTTTATCATTATACAATGACCTTCTTTGTCTCTTTTCACTATTTTTAACTTAAAATCTGTTTTACCTGATATACCTGTAACTAATCCTGCTTGCTATTGATTTCTGTTTACATGGAATATCTTTCTTCATCCCTTTACTTTCAGTATATGAATGTCTTTACAGGGGAAGTGAGTTTCTTATATGAAGCATATTGTTAGATCATGTTTGTGTTTTTCTTTTCTTTCCATTCAGCCAATCTATATCTTTTAAGTGGGTAATTTCATCCATTTATGTTCAAGGTTATTACTGATATTCAGTGAGGACTTTATGCTGTCATTTTGTTACTTGTTTATTGATGGTTTTATATATCATTTGTTCCTTTCTTTCTCATTGTCTATCACTTTGGTTCAGTTGGTTTTTGCTGCTGCATTTGAGTCCTTTCTCTACCTCATTTGTATATTAGCTCTTTCAATGAGTTTTATACTTTTGTGTGTTTCATGATGGTATATATTGTCTTTCAGGGTGTAGGACTCCCTTAGCATTTCTTGGAGGAATCTGATCTAGTGGTGTTGAATTCCCTGAATTTTTGTTTGTCTGGGAAAGACTTCATTTATCCTTCAATTTTGAAGGGTAGCTTTGCTGGATATAATATTCATGGCTGATAATTTTTTTTCATTCAGCTCTTTGAATATAACATTGCATTCACTCCTGGCTTCTGTTTCTGTTGAGAAATATGCTATTAGTCTGGTGAGGGTTCCCTTATGTGTTTTTTAAAATTTCCACTTTTTAGAATTCTTTCTTTCTTTTTTGTTATGTAAATGGTAAATTTTTAAGTACTCTTTTTTACAGCAGAATATTATGGGAGTACAAATGTTTTGGTTACATGGGTTGCTTTCATACAGCTTGAGTCAAAGTATAAGTGTGCCCACCACCCAGATAGTGTACATTGTACCTGTTAGGTGTGATTTCACCCATCCCCTCCTCCTTCTTCCCACCCACTTGATTTTCATTGAGTTTTAATTCTGTATGTGTTCATGAGTGCTGATCAGTTAGTTCCAATTTAATAGTGAGTACATGTGGTGTTTGTCTTTCCATTCTTGTGATACCTCACTAAGGAGAATGGTATCCAGGTTGTTACAAAAGGTATTAATTCATCATTTTTTTCTTATGTCTGGTTAGTATTCCACAGTACACATATACCACACCTTATTAATCCACCCATGAATTGATACAGGTGGGTTGATCCCACATCTTTTTCATTGTGAATTGTGCTGCAATAAACATTCAAGTGCAAGTGTCTTTTTGCTAAAATGACTTTTTTCCTTTGGGTAAATACCCAGTAGTAGGATTCATAGATTAAATGGTAGGTCTATTTTTAGTTCTTTGAGAAATCTCAATTCTATTTTCCATAGAGGTTGTACTAATTTTCAGTCCCACCAACAGTGTATAAGTGTTCCTTTCTCTCTGCATCCACATGAACATCTCTTGTTTTTGGACTTTTTGATGAAAGCCAGTCTCACTGGAGTTAGGTGATATCTCATTGTGGTTTTGATTTGCATTTCCCCGATTAATTAGAGACATTGAGCATTTTTTTATGTTTATTGACCATTAGTCCATCTTCTTTTGAAAAGCTTCTACTCATGTCTTTTGCCCACTTTTTAATGGTGTGGTTTGATTTTTTTCTTGATTTGCTTAAGTTCTTTGTAGATTCCTGTTATTACCCCTTTATCAGATGTATACCATGCAAATATTTTCTCCCATTCTGTAAGTTGTCTATTTGCTTTGTTGATTGTTTCCTTGGCTGTGCAGAAGCTTTTTAATTTAATGAAGTACCATTTATTAATATTTTCTGTTGCTGTGATATCCATTGGGGTCTTCTTGATAAATTCTTTGCCTAGGCTAATATCTAGGAGAGTTTTTCCAACATTTTCTTCTAGAATTCTTATAGTTTCATGTCTTAGGTGTAAGTCCATTATCACCTTGAATTAATTTTTGTGAGAGGTGAGAGGTAGGGATCCTGTTTCAACCTTCGACATGTGGCTATCCAATTTTTCCAGCACCATTTGTTGAATAGTGCTTCTTTTCCCCAGTGTATATTATTGTCTGTTTTGTTAAAAATCAGATAGCAATATGTGAATGGTTTTATACCTGGGTTCTTTGTTCTGTTCCCTTGGTCTGTGTCTCTGTATTTGTGCTAGTAACATGCTGTTTTGGTTACTATAGTCTTGTAGTATAGCTTAAAGTTTGGTAAAATGATGCCTCCTGGTTTTTTCCTTTTGCTTAAGGTTACTTTGGCTATCTGGACTCTTTTCTGATTCCATACAAAGTGTAGAATTATTTTTTCTAGATCTGCAAAAAATGACATTAGTATTTTGATGGGGATTCTATTGAATCTATAAATCCCCTTGGGTAGTATGGACATTTTAACAAAGTTGATTCTGCTGGTCCATGAGCATGATATGTTTTTCCATTTGTTTACATCCTCTGGAATTTCCTTCCTCAGTTATTTGCAGCTCTCCTTGCAGAGATCCTTCACTTCCTTGGTTAAATATATTCCTAGGTATTTTATTTTCTTTCTTGCTATCGTGAAAGGTATTGAGTCTTTGATTTGATTCTCAGCTTGACTGTTATTGGTGTATAGAAATGCTACTGATTTGTGTACGCACATTAATATTGTAACCTGAGTCTTCACTGAAATTATTTATTAATTCCAGTAGTCTGTTGACATAGTCTTTGGGATTTTCTAGATATAAGATCATATTGTCAGCACAGAGTAATAGTTTAACCTCCAGAGCAATCAAGCAAGAAAAGGAAATCAAGGGTATCCAAATGGGGAAAAAGTAGAATTATTTCTTTGTTTTTAAGTTTTAACAGTTTGACTATAATGTGCCTTGAAGAAGACTTTGTGGGTTGATATTTTGGGGGAATATTTAAGCTTCTTATATCTGGATGTCAATATCTCTTGCAAGACTTGGGAACCTCTCAGCTATTTAATAGCTGTCAAATAGTTTTTCTATGACTTTTTCCATCTCTTCTCCTTTTAGAACACTCAGAATTTTAATATCATTTCTTTATGGTGTTCTGCATGTCCTGTAGGCTTTCTTCATTCTTTTTTTTTTTTTTCTTCTTTTTTGTTTTAATTCTTCAGTTTCAGAATTTGGGTTTGACACTTTATTATGACATTTCTCTCTTTGTTGAATTTCTCATTCAGATTATGAATTTTTTTGTTGTCTTTGTATTGTTCATCTGTGTTCTCTTGTATTTCACTGATCTTCTTTTACACTAATATTTTGAAATTTTATTCATTTTATATGTTTATTTATTGTTGGACTATGTTGGTGGATAAATATTGCATTTTTTAGAAGTATTAGGTTTTCTTGCTTTTTCATGTTTCTTGTATCCTTACATTGATATTTGTGCATCTGGTGTAACAGTCACTTCTTCTAATTTTTTGAATTAGCTTTCAGAGGAAAAGGCTTTTTCCTGTAGATGTACCTATAGTATTGGTTGTATAGGGCATTTTAGCTTTGATTCTGAGTGCATGAAGTGGTGTAATCTTTGCATGATTTCTTTGGCTGTAACCAGCATCAGTGGTGTCTCAGTGGTTCCCTCAGTGGCTTAGGCTATAGTTGTCAGTGGAGACTGTGGTGCAGCTTTGCTGGGGACAGGGTCACCCACTAGGCCAATCCTTGGGCCCTAGTGGTGGTAGGGGCAGGCTGAGCATGCCTGTTCTTGGGCGTTCAGGCTGCATACATAGCCACTGGTGGTAGTGGGTCCAGGAAGGTGGATTCTTTGGCCTCTAGGTGGCTTGTTTAGGTGCTGGTAGTGGCAGCAGTGGGCTGGGCTGGCGGATGGGACATCAGGCCACTAAATAGCATGCATAGCATCAGAGATAACAGTAGTAGTGACAGGACAATCCTCAGACTCCTAAGTGACACAAGCTGATGCCAGCGGTGGTGCAATGGGCTGAGTGGGCCATTTTCTAGGCTCCTAGTTGATGCCTACGCGTGGGTATTGACAGTGGTGGTAATAGCAGGCTGGAGGGGCCGTCCTTAGGCCTCCAGGAGAAGTACACTGGCATAATGTTGGTGGACAGGGAGAGGCAATCCCCAGGCCCCCACATGGTGTGCTTGGGCATTAGCAGCAGGTGGGCTGGACTTGCTACAGGCCTCCTGATGGTGTGCATGTGCACTAGAAGTGGCAGGCAGAGAGGGTTGATCCCTAGGCCACTAGATGGTGCACTTGAGCACTGGGGCTAGGGACATGGGGAGCACTGGTGGAGTGGGCTTGTCCTCAAGCCCCCTAATGGTATACATGCTACAGGCTGTTGTGGTAGGCAGGACAATGCCCAGCCCCTCTGACAGCATGCTCAGTCACTGGTGGCAGTTGGGCTGGATCTGATGTCAGGATGCACATGCAATCCTGTGGCAATAGGAGGAGCTGATCCCCATGCCTCACACTGCCATGCTCAGGTTGCAGTGGTGGCAAAGAGCAGAGCAAGGCTTTCCTGAAGCCCCAATACAGCATCCGGGCAAACTGATCCCCAGGCCCAGTAAAGGCACACACAAATTCACAGTGGCCCTGCTATTGGAGTGGTTATTGTCAGTGGCAGCAGCCCCAGGCAGACAACTCCAGGTGCTAGCGAGCACTCACTGCAGCTCCCTTTGTCCCAGGGACAGCTCTCCAGTGTGCTCTACTACCCTATCCCTGAGATGTAGAACATTGTGTAGGCTAGAGTGAAGGGGACTCAGCCACACTGCTACAGGCTTCTGAGTGGATGTGGGGCATGTGAGTGTGGCTCTAGGGATGTGGATATGCATGGGCTATTGGGCCCCAGGGCAGGATGCAGTCTGGTGGGGTCTGAGCACTCAGAATGGTGCTATGCTGTACCGGCTTGGGTCATACGGAGTGTGTTGGACCCAACACAAACTTCCTTCATGGAAGAATGCCATCATGCAGACTGCAGACAACTCCCTGAACTAGCCTCAGGGCCCATGAGGGCCAAGGGGCTCCTCTCCAGACAATCATTATTTTCAATTATTTACTAAAATATTTTAGTAGTCAAATTTGAAACGTAAGAAATTATATTTTAGGGACAATAGTGTCATGGCACTATTAGCTGCTCTATTGCTCCTACATTTACAATAATACACAATAAGTGCTAATTTTCAGCTGTAGTTGGTAGAGAAATGATTTATTTTCTGGGTACTTAATTTTTCTCAAGCCATATTTCCCATTCTCCATAAATCCTTACATTTTCATTAAGATGTAATAAATCAAAGAAGAACTCATTCACTGGATCAAAGATGATTTATCATGGATACTGTTTAACATAGTTTTGAAGTTTTCTGTTTTCAAGAAATTTATGTTATAACTTTTAATTTAGTTACACTGGATAAGAAGAATTAAAAGACATTTAAAAATTCCAGTGGCCTAAATAGAATTAAGCAACTAGAAACAATATAAAATTGTTAAAGTTTATTTAATATTATGACTCCTAGTGTTTATATAGTTTTATAATTATGATATCTAGTATTATTATTCTGTCTTATTAAAATGTTTCTAAGCATTTGTACATTGTAAATACAAATGCTTATGCTAGCTTCAGCAGCACATATACTAAAACTGGAACAAAACAGAGAAGATTAGTATGGCCCCTGTGTGAGGACGACGTGCAAATTCATGAAGTGTTCCATATGTTTTGTTATAAAATGTTTTCACAAGCTTCATGGTAACCTCAAATCAAAAAACCTGCAACAGATACACTAAAAATAAAAAACAAGACATTAAAACACACTACCCGAGAAAATAACTTTTAATAAAGGAAGACAGAAAGAATGTAAGAAAGAGAAGGCTACAAAACAACCAGAAATCAAATAACACTATGGCAGTAGTTAGTCTTTACCTACCAATAATAACATTGAATGTGAATAGACTAAACTCTAATCAAAAAGCATAGAGTAGCTGAATGGATTAAAAAAACAAGAGCCAACTATACGTTGAGTGCAAGAAACACACTTCACCTACAAAGACACACATAGAGTGAAAATAAAGGGATGGAAAAAGATGTTTCATGCAAATGGAAACCAAAAAAGACAAGAGTAGCTATATTTCTATCAGATAAAATAGATTTCAAGGAAAAAACTTGAAGAGACAAAGAAGGTCATTCTATAATGAAAAGGGGTCAATTCAGCAAGAGGATATAGCAATTCTTAATACATAGGCACCCAACACAGAAGCACCCAGATATAAACAGCAAATATTATAAGAGCTAAAGAGAGAGATAGGCTCGAACACAATAATTGTTGGAGAATTCAGCACTCCACTTTAACCATTGGACAGATTATTCAGACAGAAAATCACCAAAGAAACATTGGACTTAATCTGCGCTATAGACCAAATGGACCTAATAATACATATTTGCAGATTGTTTCATCCAACACATGCAGAATACTTTTTTTTTTTTTCCCTCTGCACTTGGATCATTCTCAAGAATAGACCATATATTAGGCCACAGACAAGTCTTTGTAAATTTTTTAAACAATTGAAATCACACCAAGTATTTTCTCCGACCAAAGTGGAATAAAACTAGAGATCAGTAACAAGGGGGACACTGGAAAATATATAAACACATGGAAATTAAACAATATGTTCCTGAATGATGAGTGGGTCAATGAGGAGATTAAGAAGGAAATTAAAAAATTTCTCAAAACAAATGAAAATAAAAACACCACATATCAAAACCTATGGAATACAGTAATAAGAGGAAAAACAGTAAAAAGAGGAAAGTTTATAGCAATAAGTACCTACATCAAAAAAATAGAAAAGCTTAAAATAAACAAGCTAATGATGCATCTGAAAGAACTAGAGAAAGAAGAGCAAACCAACCCCAAAATTACTGGAAGAAAAGAAATAATAAAGATCAAAGCAGAAATAAATGAAACTGAAGCAAAAAATGTAAAATGTCAATGAAATGAAAACTTGGTTTTTTGAAAAGATAAACAAAATTGACAGACCTTTAACCAGACTAAGAAAAAAGGAGAGAAGAACCAAATAAATAAAAACAGAGATGAAAGAGGAGACATTACATCTGACACTGCAGAAATCCAAAGGAGCATTAGAGACTACTATGAGCAACTATATGCCAATACATTGGAAAACCTAGAAGAAATGGATAAATTCCTGGACATATACAACCTACTTCCAAGATTAAACCTGGAAGAAATCCAAAACCTGTATAAATCAATAGCAAGTAAGAAAATAGAAGCAATAATAAAAAGTATCCCACCACAGGAAAGCCCAGGATCCAATGGCTTCACTGCTGAATTCTACCAGGCACTCAAAGAACTAATACCTACTTAAACTATTCCAAAAATTTGGGATAAAAATCCCTTTTTCTTTACTCAAACAATTCAGTATGAACTGTATTAGTGATTCTTTCAGGCCAAAGTATATCAGGCCATTCACTGACTTAACAAAAACTTTTGACACACCTTTTTAAAAGGAAGGCAGTATTCAAGGTACTAGAAGTATTGCAGTGAACAAAACAGTGTCCCTACTTTCATGAAACATAGTTTGTTAAGAAGCGACAGGCAACAAACAGTAGGCCAATAAATATGTAACGAGCTGAGAAGAAAACAAGGCAAAGCAATGGTTTGAAGAGCAGAAAAGTATGCTATTTTAAATTAATGGTTATAAAATTATCTATGATAAAGTGACCTTTAAACAGAGACCTGAGTAAAACGAGGGGCAATTTTTAAATCTTTAATATAGAAGTTGTCTCTAAAGGTGAAAATGGAATATGTTCTACTCATTTATTTATGAACTGCTTTAGAAATGATTCAGTGAGAGAGATGCCATTGAGGCAAGCTCATTGTTGTGTTTGCTTTAATTTAGTTTAATTTTGTTCACAGCATTAGATCCCTTTAGGATGAAATTTAAATAAATATAAGCAATATGTGATATTCTTAGTACTTTGAAATTCCTAGATATTTTTAAAGTGAAGCATGAGTAGTGACAACTCTATTTCTTTTTCATGGTAAAACACAATACAAATTCATCACCTAATTAATGACATCTAGATTTAAACTCTCAGTTTCAAAGATTTTGAAATTCAAATCAACAATATTGGTGTCAGGGAACATAGGAATTATACTCACAAAAAATAGAAAAATATTGAATCAGGAGCTCTTGAACTAATAAATGTCTGACATAAGCCGAAGGCAAAATGTAAACATCACAGAATCCCAGCTCTATCCTGAGGCATGTACATACATATAAAATCCAGAATATATCACAAGAATATTTTTTAAATATTTGTAATATTCTCTTTCTTCCTTTCTGTGGTCTGTAAGAAAAACAAAGTTAAATTCTGGTCAATACTGTTCCTGTGAATTAGCTCATTCATTACTCTTTTTATTGAGCTATTACAAATGTTGACTATCTTGTTAGCTATAAGCAAATTTAAGAGCCAACATTTTAGGCACTATGTTTATTTGTAAGGATATACATGTGAGTAAATAGAATTCTTATTCTTCTGAGAGTTTATAGTCTTCAATGGGTAACATAACATTTAAATTAATTAAAATTGAAATATGGTACTATGATGACTTTTAAAAAGCAAGTGCTAGATTATTAGCCCAGAGAGGGGAGTTTTCAACTCTCCATGGAAAAGCCAACGATGGATTTCCAGAGAAGTTCATACTTAGAAACTGTAGTCTTGAAGAATAATAAGGAATTCTTTATACAAATAAAAATGGAAATGGAGATATCAGCAGAGGGAAGATTTCCCAGACATGGAGATGATACAGTGTTTTACCTAAAAAGTAAAGTTGTGTGCATAATAATCTCATAGGGCCAGTACCAAATCAACACAAATAGGCATTACATGCTAACACATGTGAATTTTATCCTAAAAGTGTTAGGGAAACTTTTAAGTGTTTTAAGGAAGTTAAGTGTCATGTTGATACATCCTTACCAACACTTGATATTTCTTTTTTTTTTTTTTAACTTTAGCCTTTCCAAAGGGTGTATAGTGATATTTAACTCTACATGTCTTTTGTATTTCCCTAGAAACTGGTGTTAACTATTTTTTCATATGTTTATTCAACATATGCATCACTTTTCTTTGTGAAACGTACATTTTTAAAATTGGTTTGTTTGTCCTCTTTTTACTAAGGTGTAGGAATTCTTTATACATTCCAGACACAAGTCCCTTGTCTGCTTACATGTTATAAAAATTTTCTCCCACTCTCTGGTGCCTTTTCATTTTTGCACCTGAGTTGTTCTTAGAGTAAATATTTTTAATTCTAATAAAGTCTAATTTTCCAATTTTTTATGATTTATACATATAAATTAAGAAATATCTCCATACCTCAATGTCACAAAGATTATTTTCTAATTCTTTCATCTAGAAGTTTTATAGTTTAAGGTTTTCTACTTAGCACAATTATCGATTTGGGGTAAATTTGGGTATGGTGTGAGGTAAGCTTCAATGTACAGATCCATACAGATACCACGTTGTAGCACCATTTGTGATAAAGATTTTCTTTTTCCAATTGAATGAAATTGGCAGCTTTGTCAAAAATCAATTGATCAAATACGAGTGGGGCTATCTCTGAGCTCCTTATTTTGTTCCAATGACCTATTACATATATATAGCTTTTTGTTAATTTCAAACTATCTTAATTTTACTAACCTCCAAAAATTGTTCTCTCTATTCTAAGTCTCTTGCACTTTTAAAAAATTTAAGAATCCAGATTGTCAATTTCTACCAAAAAACCTGCTAGAATGTTTTTAATATCTATAGCTCAATTTGGGGTTGATTGGTATCTTCCAATCCATGAACATGGTAAATTTCTCCATTTCTCTAGGTTTTCTTCAATTTCTTTGAGTAGTCATTCACAATTTTGAGTGTAGAAATCATGTTATAGATACCGTTTTAGATCTCTCCTTAGTATTATATGATTTTTGGTGCCATTACAGATGAAATTGGTTTTATAATGTTTTTTTGTTAATAATAAATAAAAATGCCATTGATTTTTGGACCTTGGACTTACGTCCTCAACTTCTCTACATTAATATATTAGTTGTAGTATTTTTTTATACATTGGGATTTTCTAAGTAAATAATTTTATGAAATTAAAGATAGTCGTACTTCTCCCTTTCGAATGCATACCTTTTGTTGCTTTTTCTTACTTTATTACAATGGCAAAAATGTCTAGTTCAATATTCAAAGGATGTAGGAAGGAAAGCATCCTTGCCTTGTAATTGATCCTTTATTTTGAAGAAATTCTTTTAGCATTTATTGTAGAGATGGTTATATGGTGACAAATCATCTTCATTTTTATTTGCCTAATTTTTTTTTCAAATTTTTACTTTATTTCTTAAAGATACAGTTGCTATTGCTAGATACAGAATTCTATTGGCAGATTTATTCTTCTAAGATCTTTAAAAATGTGCCACCATCCTGTAGTCTTCATAGTTTCTGATGAGAAATAGACTTCCAAATTTGTTTGCCTGTATTATGTAATGTGTCATTTTTTTGTGACTACTTCAAAGCCTCTTTTCTTTATCTCAGATTTTCAGTGACTTGATTATGCTGTCTCTATATATGGTTTTATTTGAATATATCCTGTTTTGGGTTTGCTGAACTTCTTTAAATTTGTATTATTTGGGTCTTTCAAAAAATGGGAAGTTTTCAACCATTATTTCTTTGATCATTTCTTGTACCTTATCGTTTCCATCATCTCTTTTGTAAAATTACTATTTTTCCCATGGTAATGAATAAGTGTCTTGTGGGAATATACTTTGAGACTATATAAATATCTTGTGTCTCCTCATACTTTCACCCACTGGTTTTAGCATCTGTTAATGATTCTTGCTTGCAACAAGTACCACTGAGGCGTTAGCCAAGTGGTTTTAGCCAAATGGTGATTTTTCTTTTTTCATTATTTTTTTACATTTGTAAATTGTTAAGTCCAATTGAAATGCAAACTAATTTGTTGTGAAAGAAAGTAGATCAGTTTTTGGGGGGACAACAAGAAGACAGGAGTGGCAACATTATCAAGAATCACAGGGAACTTGCAGAGAAGCTGGATGTGTTCACTATCCTGATTGTGGTGATGGTTTCCTGGATGGATACCTGTGGCACAAGTTACCAAATTGCACACTAAACATTTGAAGGTTATTGTATTCTAATTACACTTATGTAAATCTGATTTTAAATAATTCAGCTGGAATTTTTCATATATCTTACTTCTGCTTCACCTAGTCCTGATTTACAGAAATTGTTTTTCACAAAAGTCTTCATTTTATCGAAGTTATATTAAATGATTACTATTTTATGTATATTTTATAAGACAAAGGATAATAATTACCAGCATTTTGGGAGGGAAAAAATGAAAGTACAATAGAGGAAAAAACAGAAAGGAAATCAGTCATTAAAATGGAGATTTGAAGGCAGCAAGAACTAAAAATGCATGTTATTGTTTGAAAAATTGTGCCTTTGGTTTTGTATTTAAGTATGCATAATCCTAGGAGGAAAAAATAGAATGAATTTTGAGTTTTGGAAGTTAAGGAAACTGGATTCCAAGCCCAAGGGTGACAAAAAGTAAGTGTTCATCATTAAGCTCATTATTTTATACCCTCCATAAAATGAGATTAAATCTGATGCTCTCAGAGGGGTTTTTCTCCTTTATTCTAAAACTATGTGATCTGTGACTCTTGGATAGAATTTATAATGGTCAGGAGCTCAAAAGTAATTCCATGAACCTCTAATGTAAACACTTTATTTATGTCCAGCCAATTCAATTATATAACCCTTTATGAACATCATGCTGAAGAAAAGCACTTACTGGCTCATTATAATGAATAATAGTTTCTCTTAAAAATATCCTACTAAAAGTAAAATGTATGTTGTAAAAGAATGATAAATTTCAGTTACTCTAAATTGTGAATAGAAAATCTTTCATCGAGCATAGTACTCAATTTATCAACTCCATTTGGTCGTATTAAATAAGCATTCATAGATGTGAAAGGAAAATAATGCATTTAAACTCATTAAAAATCACAAAACATACAAGATACATTATAATAAATTTTAGAATATTGCTATGAAATAAAATAAAATATGAGAGTTTTATACATTGAAAAGAACACATGGATAGACAATATGTGTGTTTGTTTCTTTCACTAGAAATTATATTGTGAGTGCTGAAGAAAAAATATTCAGTGATACTCGTTAAAGCACAGTAAGAAAGACTTGATTGAGGACCATTGTGATAGGTATAGGAACACCTGAAATGGGATTTTGTGGTGCAGGGGGGAAAGAAACTGGGCTCCACTCGGAATACAGCATTCTAAATGGGAATTTATAGCCCAAAGAACAGGATGGGAATCAGAGGATGGAAAATTACTAAGAGGAAACATCAGGTGTAAGGGAGATTCTGTCTAAACCCACCGAACAGGATTCTTCTGAAGACAGGCCAGGGTAATAGGCGTCACCTGGGGATGGTAGAGGATTAAGGAACCTGATCAGATGGTGGTGATAAGATAACCAGGGTGGGGGTCTTTGTTAAACTGACTTAGCAGGGTTTTTTGCTAAAACTGGGTTTTACAAGAAAATGCACAGAAGAGATGAGGAGACGATTCAGGAGCCTGACTAAATTTTGGTCAAGCAGAGAATTTTTGTCATGAGCAAAAAATAGTGTCGCGAAAGCATATGTAGAAGGAAATGGAATCAAACTGATAGAAAAGTCTCTAAAGCTTACCCCTTAGCTATGGAAACACTATCAGAATGATGACCTTTAACAATTTTTGGTGAAATCATTTTGAAATAACTAAGTTTAATTTAGAAAATGAGTCAGTACTATTATTTTTTAAAAAGAAAATAATTCTTCAAAAGGAGACTGCATTAAGCATCTAAAAAGTAATCATTGCATGCAGGCTGTGCACAGCTTGCACTCTGGCAAATTTGTAAGAATTAAATGCTGGACTGTTCAACTACTTCCAAAAATCAATGAGAAAGGGGGTCATAGACAAAGTGCACAGCAATTCTTGTGCATGGATGGACAATTATATGCTTAAAGGAAATGTTTAAATGTTCCACTCTCCTTAGGGAAATCTCTGCTTCAGAATTCTCACTACCTTTAAAAGAAAATCATTTCCTTTGAAAAACAACACTTTCAAAGATTTTCATGACTGTGAACTAGCATTAGAAGAAACCAGCTTCATTCTATGGATATTTACATAACGCTTACTACATAATAAGAAAATAAACAGAGTAAACCATAAGAAGGCAAAAGAAGTGAAAGATAAGAAAGAGACAATACTGAAAGGAAAAAGCAAAATGGTATAACAGAAAAAAGAATTATCCAGGCTTGTAAAAAAAACTATTATCTATTGCTTCAGACAAACATTTTTGAAATGTAAATGATTCAATAATGAGTATTTAAAATATCCAACTCTGTTATCCCACAGAGAATTATGTATTTCCTAGCTAAACCAGTCCTTCGGATTTTCATATCAATTGTTTTAAAAGGATGAGAAAAGTAAATTCATTAAATATTTTATATAAATTCAACTAAATCTATTTAGACCAATCTTTCCCAAGAATTGGCTCAATTAATTGATTCTGTAAATGCCTGGGCATAAATTGTTACCATTCTGCTGTCAATAATTTTAGTCATTTTAGAACTTCTCAGAATGTTTAACAGAAGTGGGGGTGAGACTAGAATAGAAATGAAACTGAAACTAGTCAATTCTATTTTATTTAACATCTCTGGCAAAAATAGTTTAGAAGACAAAGGAGATTATGAATTAAAATTGCACTTCCTTACATTTTTCTGGAGTTTTACTATCAATATCATCTTTTCCTTCTATAACTAGGGAAAAAGTATAGCTGTGGTTGTCTCTAAAGCAGTACAGTAGCCTCCCCTTGTTAGCAATTACGCTTTCCTCATTTCAGTTACTCTCAGTTAACTGTGCTCCAAAAATAGGTGAGTACAGTACAATAAGCTATTTTGAGAGAGAGACAACATTCACATAACTTTTATTACAGCATATTATTCTATTTTATTATTAGTGTTAATCTCTTACTGTACCTAATTTATGAATTAAACTGTATCATAGCTATGTATGTATAGAAAAAAATACATATAGCGTTTGATACACTATTTGTGGTTTCAGACATTCACTGGAAGTCTTGGAACGTACCCCCTGCAGATAAAGGGGGACTGCTGTATTCAACATGCGTATGTTATTTCAGTTACATACTGGACCAGAATGAAATTATGCAGTACAATTTTATCCATAGTAAATGTGGAACAGATTTACTTTTATAATGTCTGAGACCATTTATTGAGTTTCCAGACTTACATGATATCCATTAGTCTAGGTAAGTACCAAAGTGAACCAAAACACACATACATTAATCTACTATCTCAGGACCATTAAGAGGTTCTGGTGTTTTTCACAATCATTCCAAACGTCACCCCACACACCCACCCCTATGTATTTTTAGGTAACCTAACTTCCCAATTCCAGAGCCTCTTCTAGTCTTCTTCAGAATCCCCACTGAAGTGTTTCGCCACAGTTTCTCCTCTTAACAAATCCCAGAGCACATCTGTCATAGCTATTAGTCAGCAAAATGTTTACTGAGCACCCACACATTGTGTAGAATGGATTGCCCCAGTATTTAAGGAAAGAGCTAGAATTAGGTCAAAGAAAACAGCGGTGTTTTTTTAAAAACCTTTTTAGTGGTTGCTTGTATTTTCTCTGTTCTTCTAGAGCAGTGTAGCTGTTTATTCACAAGAAAGGCAATTTCCCATTATTGAATCTGACATAGGTATGGGCCAGCTATTTACAGTTTACTTCATACTCTGGTTTTCCTTTTTTTTTTCCTATATTTTCTAGAGGCTTTGAAGTACATCTCAATAATGGTTTGTCCTACTATAAGAAAAAAATATTTTTACTCTACTTTTGAATTTACTGCTTTATCTCAAGAGCATTAAAAATGTGTAATGACCAGACTCCAGATGTATGTAACTGTAGCTCAAAATGTATGTAGCTTAAAATGAATGATACTGTGAACTGAGGTGTTTAGAGATTCAAATTGAAACACAGCTCTCAAATGTGCGAAAGCCAACTTCCAGTAGGCCTATTACACTCAATAGGTACTCTTACAACATGAAACATTATTAAACTAATTAAAATTAAGTGTTATCATATACATATATATTCATCTTCAAGATGAGTATATATATATATTCATTTTTTATGATGAGAAAACAAAAGGAAAATAATTAGGTTATGTAGATATGAGGCAGAAACATTTTTGCTAACATTGTCTCAGATTGTCAGAGTGGATTTGAGGGCCTTTTAAATATAAAACACAATGCAAAAGTTAGTGCTTTTATTTTTTAAAAATGTTCTCATGCTGTATTCCCCATACAACAAAAGCAACCTAACAAAAATTAAACACAATACATGGCAAAATATCCAAAGTAAAAGTGACTTAAGGAAGAGCTTCTGCTCTCAATCATGGGGTAACCAAAGTGCCTCTCCTGTTGAGGACGGGCTGGGATTTTGGCCAAGAGGTTGATTAACGAGACTTATGCTGCTGACCTACTGCATAGACTTGAGTATTGGATGCACTTGATAACAAGCCAGCTGTGAGTCATTCAGAATCCAGATGGCAGTGATTGTTTGCCTGTATAATAACATGTAAAGCATATTAAGAAACAGAATTAACTTTGAAGTTACATATCATAGGTGCATTAGTTTGCTAGGACTGCTTGTAACAAAGTACCACAAACTGAGTGGCTTAAAACAACGTCAACTTAATTGCCTCACAGTTCTAGAGCTTGAAGTTCAAGATCAAGGTGCTGACAGGGCCATCCTCCCTCTGAAGATGCTAGGAAGGGTCCGTCCCAGGAGTCTCTGCTGACTTTTGGTAATTCCTTGGTTTATAGTAATATAACTCCAGTCTTCACATTGTGTTCTGTGTGTGTGTGTGTATGTGCGTGTGTGTGTGTGTCTATGTCCAGATTTATTTCTTTCATAAGGACACCAGATACATATATTGGGGCCCACCTTACTCTAGTATGACCTCATAGTAACTAATTATGTTTGAGGTATCATGGGCTAGGAATTCAACATATGAATATTTGGAAAACATAATGCAACCTGAAACAAAATTTTTCAAGCAAACATTATAGACAGATGAAAATTAATGTATTCTCATACCCAGACATGGAACAGTATCTGTAAGTCTCATATTATTCATGCATAAATCAAGTAGTATGTATGGTAAGCAAAATGAAGGCCAATTTTTCTCATAAAGTTCCATTTTTTTGGAAATAGCCATGACTTGCAGATAAGCAGCAAGAATGATTTCAAAAGCTACTTTATATGATTTCCAAGATTTCCAGTTCAGTGCCTTATCTATTCAAGAAAAAAATTGACCTTTAAATGTGCTTTTATTGAGGATTGATGGAATATCTGTTTACTGGGACAGTTACTCAATATTTTGAGGACACAAAGAAAGCCTATCTGAAAGTTGCCAAAAGCTATTGCTTTTAGAGCAAAAATGATATAATTAACTCATTGTCACTTTGGTGATTTCCTAACTGACAAATCTCTGTAAAATGTCTTTTATCAGGATGAAAGAAAAAACCCTCTCCCTTTTATAAATAATTTTAGGAAGAATTTTAGATAGAGTTTAAAGTTTACAAACCTGTGATGTATATTTTATACCTAGGCAACATTAAAGGGAAAATAAAGCACTATTGATTTTTAATTTTATTGTACTTGTATATTTTGTCCTATGTCTTTAGTTTCAAAAGGCTTAGAGAGCAAAGTTGCCAATTCTGCAGATTAAGAAGGGCCTTTTAAAATATGTATGATCGTATTTTCAATAAACTTAAATTGTCAAACACTTTCAATTCATTTTAATACAACAAACATTTGCAGATTGCCAACAATATGAAACACGTTACAGCAAGCAACGTGGAAAGTAAAATGGAAAAGAAGATATGGTCCCTTGCCCATGAAGAGGTGATATCAGTTAGAAAAACTGAAACAACTGAATTAGAAAATTAAAGTCAGGAATTACCACTGTAGAATTAATTTTGAAGTATAAAACTTATAGGAATCGCAATAATAATATAACATTTAACAACGACATGGTGCTTCTTGTATGTCAAGTGCTGTTCTAAGTGCTCTCTCTCTCTATATATATATATATTTAATCTCAATAACAATATTATGATATAGATACTCTTATTATCCTATTCTATAGATAAAAAGAAACCAAGGCAAAGAAAGACTATATAAGATGGTTTCTGCGGCTGCACACCTAAAAAGAGTTGCAGTTATGACTCAAACTCGATTGCATTGTCTCTCCAGAATCTTTTTCTTGGCCATAACCCTGTACTATGTCTCTACTCTTAGAATCTCTGGCACCTACGCACTAATCTGGAACCCACCAAATACAATAAAAATAATCAAAAAGATAATAATGAGGAAAGTCCATGTTACCAATCCAAAAACTATTTAAAAAATATCTTTCAAATTCTGTGAGCTTTAAACCAGATGAGGAAGGATGTTGGGAAAACTATCAGGTGCTATAGGCATGGTGCAGGGGAGGCATTGCTAGCCTTCCCCATAACAAATACCTGCTCAGAACTCACTTAAGGGAGGGATTTCATCAAAAGTCTGAAAAGCCAGCCAAGAAAGACTTCTTGCTGGGAATAATGAATCTAAAGGAATGGGTGGTTCATGAGAGAAGCAAAGGATATCCTTGACAAGAGCAAGTTCCAGCTGCAGAATAGCAGAGGAGCAGAGCTAACACAGAAAGTCTCATACAAACCATCTCTGCTTTTCATATTCCATACTCTGAATCTCGAGAAAAACCTGCAGGAGCTAGGGTAAAGGCAGAAGGCAAGAAGCTATCATTCAGGCAGTTGTGAGTCAGAGTCAGGTGAGCAGAAATAAGAATGACAAGGAGAATCTGCCACATGGGGATTCACTCACTGATTTTTTTTTTTTCTTAAGGAGAAAATGCCAATTATTATGGACAATTTGTTAAAAAATTAGTTTACTCCAGATTTATAAATTTAAATTGCTGATTGCCCTGGCTTATTTCCATATCCCATTTCAGAAATGAGTAATAAGCAGCATGGGGCCCATGCCAAAACACATTTTTTTTTTTTTTTGAAATGAGAAGAAGAATATAATAAGCAAAAAAGTGACCCTCATTGCCTGGATCAAGTCTACCAAATGCTTATGAGAAACAGGGAGAACACTCCTTAATCCAGGCTGTTAAAATAGCATTACTACTGCCATACTTCTGGGACCAAAGGAAGGAATAGTCCCTTCCAGATAGCCAATCAAAAAGAGACCCTTGTAGCCAAGTTAATTAATAAGACTATAACCTGAATGACCCAGTGTCTTGTTAGCCTGACTAATCAGGAGGAAGGCTGGCGGCTGGCTTCCCTATGCATCTGGGGCAGGGTCAAAGCCCCAGGTCCCCCGGACATTCATTTTCACTAGGACTTTCATTCCCGGGTTGTTGTCTCCCCGCTTTAATCTGCCCTATTCCCCTAACTCTTCCTTCTTTTACTTTGCCCTCAGGTACCAAATGAAAGTGTCAGCCAGCATTCCCCTCTTTCTACATAATCTTTTATTTGACTTTCTCCAAGCCTTCTTACCTAAACTGAAATGGCTTTCCCCAAGGGCACTACATCCTCTTCTGCAAGGGAGGCTATTTATCTCTCTCTTGGAGGCACATTAGGCTCTGCCTTCCCTCTCTGTGCCCCTTGGTCTCCAGCTAGACAAGCAGGAAGATGAGGCAGGAAAAATGTAAAACACATCTTAAAAACATGTCTTAAAATGCATTGATGAAAGCTAAAAAAAAAAAAAAAAAAAGGTAATCTAAACTTAAATAATGATAAACTTATTTTGACAACACCATCAGGAAATATAATAATTATTTTAGTTTTTACCTCTTTTTTAAAACTTCTGATCTCTAAACAGACAAAAACATGGACAGACACGTTCCTCTTTACAGTGGCCTGTTATCTACTTAGCATCTACTGACTATCATCTTTAGTTCTAGAGCCATGGTAAACTAAAAGCTCAGAAAATTGAAGTAGCCTGATGAATTTCAATAATTTAAAAGGGTGCATTAATTTGGTGCACTTGCCATTTGAGACTGTGAGCTGGGATTTGGCCTGTTTCCCAAATTGGCTTACTTCAAAAGTCAAACCTGTCTTTTCTTCCTTTTTTCCCTTCTTTTCCCAGATGAGCTCGTCTATTCCCTTGACTTTAAATACCATTTCTGTGCTGATAACTCAAATATTCATATTACAAGCCTGGATCATTCTCCTATAAAGTAAACTCTTATAACCAAATGTCTACTTAAAATTTCCACTTCAAGGCCTTGTACACATATGTTCAAATCAAAACTTTTGTTTTCTCCCTGTCTGCTACTCAAATCAAACCAAGGGCTCTGCCCAGGTGTCTCCTATTAAGAAACAGTGTTATTTCTCTGGCTATTCCACCCAAATCAAGTACCCTAAATCAGGGGTCAGCAGACTTTTTTTTCTGGAAAAAGCCAAAGAATAAACAGAAGTTTTGCAGGCCCTATGGTTGCATCATTTTAGCATAAAAGCAGCTATAGATTATATGCAAACAAATGGGCATGGCCAAGTCCCAATAAAATTTTATTAATGGAAAATGAAATTTGAATTTTACAAAGTTTTTACATTTCATGAAGTCTTTTGATTTTTTCCATCACTGAAAAATGTAAAAACTATTCTTACTTCACAGTCATATAAAATCAGGTGGTAGGGCAGATTTGGCCTATGGGCCATAGTTTGCTTACCCTGCCTAAACAATTACATCAGACTACCTTTCTGACATCTCCTTATTCCTCTTTCCCTCTAGATCAGTATGTCCCAGTCACATCAGCCTTCCTCTGTTCTTGAAATACTCCAGTCTTCTTCAGACTCAGGACTTGTGCATTCAATCTCATCTTGACTTAGACCATGGCTTTGCTTTTGGTATGAATAGTTTGCTATTTATCCTTTATCCATCCACAAAAATGCAACCTTTTCACAACTTAATTTTTTATTTACCTCCTCTAAAGAAACATTTTTACTCCACCCTAATATCCTTTTCTCATAGCACTTATCACTCTAGGAAATTATAAAGATAGTGCCAAGCATATACGTAGCAGTCACTCAATAAAAGAATGACTGAAATAAAATGAAAATTCTCTGCACTTAAACATGAAACAATAAGAATATAGAATTTTTGAAAGAAGAAAATTGGCATTTTATTAAATATAAAGACTAAAGAATAATCATCCTTAACAAATACATTAGCAAAGTTAATAAATTTCAACAAAAAAGAAAGGAATTTATAAGTATTCAGGTAAAGAAAGAAGTCTCATTGAAACGAGAAAATAACAGAACTCCAGGTTAGTCTCATAATTCATTGAAACTTTCAGGATTAGAAAAAAAAGTACAGCATGTTAAATTTTGGGAGAAAGAAAGCTTAATGCAAGTAGTCACTCAAGAGAGTAGGAGACTATAGGACAAGAATGCCAGTGAGGACCTCCACAGACCCGATGCCCAGCAAAACTACCATAACTGGAAAAAAATATATTAAAAAATTAAAAATAAAGTCTCTCGAATGTTTCCTAAAGGCAAATAGTTAATGAAGAAACATTTATTCAAGACAATCTACTAAATCTCAGTAAGAACAGTA
Organism: Indri indri; assembly: GCA_004363605.1. Lineage (NCBI taxonomy): Eukaryota > Metazoa > Chordata > Mammalia > Primates > Indriidae > Indri > Indri indri. Next base: position 4,188 of record RJWJ010010516.1, on the reverse strand, counting down.
AGAGTCTGTGGCATTTGAGCAATGAACCACCCACCTCTCTCCACTCTTCTGCCTGTTCAACATGAGAGGGACCACTCCTGGTGGGTGTGGGCAAGAAGGTAAAGCTCCCTCTTGGCCCAGCTGCCAGTAAAAGGCTACAGTATCTCTCCAGGAGGGGCAAACTGCTAGCATTTCTCATCACCCACATTTCGTCCCATGTTACAAAGGTAAAATTCCAGGCAAAAGCAACCGAGTGGTCGAGGGATCCCTTGTTACCACCTATCCCCACTTGTAGGGTGGAGGCTATACCCCAGGTACAGCAGGACAAGACTATTGAAGCTCCAGTTACCCTCACTTCAGCTTGCTCACAGGGCAGATGTTCAGCTTTAGAAAGAAAAAGTCAAAAAGATCAGAAGATAGCACCCCAATCCCATGCCCAACTCATAAAGCAGGAAGATCATGCTGAAACAAGTGGGCCAATGTTCATGGTCCAGCTCCTTAGAAGGGTAAAACTATGTATTTCCTATTACAGTAGACTCAAAATATTATTCCTTCTTTGAACTTCTATGGCTGTAAATTTAGAAATCAAAGATATGGCCATCAATTCGTAAATCCTTCATCACATTTCCAAGGATATATACCTGAAAGAATTAATTTGATTTTACTCCGAGTCTTATTTACAGAGAGGGAGATCTTTTCAATTGAAATAATTATGCATTCTTAATTATCTCATTGTGTATTGCAGATATAGTTGATATTCATACATGCTTTGCTTTAAGTCTATTCTTATGTATAAAGTAAATGCCAGATATGAGGTCAGGAGGATTTCAAGACTAGATATCCCTGAGTTCAATGGATTTAGTTGATTTACGAATATGGCAGATCTCAGCTATAGGGTTACTTACAAGGAAGGTTTGCCTATATCCAGATGATTATTTCCAAAGAGCAGGTGTCTCTCTACATTTATTTCCTCCCTTAGGCAAAATGATTGCCTCTCTGATATAGCTACCAGGTACATCACTTTGAAGAGTAACTTTAACTTGTGGAGGTGATCTTGTCCATACTCAATCTTGGCATCTCTTTGAGGAAAACACTTTTCCTCATTCTCACCTGAAACAAAAGCATGGCTCACCAATGTTTCAGGTAAGGTAAAACCTGATGTATTCAAAGGGCTTCTATAGCTGTTCAGCCTCAGCACTAGCTATACAGAACTGAAAACAAATATGGTCACTATGATCAGTGGGAAGAATTCAAGGTTGTTTACTTAGTTTCCCCAGGACTCCTCTTGATGGATTGTGTTACAATTTTGCTGACTCTGGCTGTGCCAATTGCCTATACATTTGCTCTGCCAGTTGCAAAATGAGACGAGCAGATTAAAGAAACCCCTCTTGAGGTCCACAAAATATGGAAACAGATTACAGTTGCTGTTCAAACCATCTGGGTCACTCATGCAGATGCCCACAGTAAGGGCCTGTTCTCTGTTAAGATCAGCTGGGATGAAGCTACTGAATGAGCCTGTACTTCTCAGTGTGCCACCATTCCTGGCTGTATCATGCTAAGTATGGTAACACATCTACCAGCATAGCCTGGGTACGAAGTGAAGGATTTTATGTTTCTGAAGCAAAAACTATCACTGAATGCTAGATTTGTAATTCCTGCCAATCACTGGCCTAATTTTCTCATAACAAGACAAACTATATGGCACAAAGTATTGCCTCTTTTCACTCCTGATAGATCAACTGTATCAAACCTTTGAATTGTTTAAGAGGCTATTGATAACATTTCATTGGTGTTTTCACTTTTTCAGATTATGATGTTGCTGGTTTCAACCCAACAAGATGATTCCACCCACACCATTGTGAGCCTTGAAACTAATCTGCACTATGCTTTTTGTTTTGCAGGCCATTTGCAAAAGTGTGTGTTTTATCACAACGGCCACTCAATAATGAGCTTATTATCAAAGTATTCCATCCACCTTCTGTGCTCCTATGTCCACATGTATCTGGTATTGTTCAGATTATAAAAACCTCCTCAAAAGTCAACTGAAAAAGATTTCTAACAGATGAAAAACGTGGGGGAGTATATTAATTAATTTTAACTATAACTTATTTTGGCAAACCCGTTAGGGTTCTTTGGTTCATATATTCTCCAAGTGGTAGCCCAGACAAAATATGATATAAGGACTGCAAACTTAATTCAGATTCAGGCATATAGAAACTCTTTTTGGATTGACATCGTCCTAGATTATAAAGATAATGATCACTTAGTTAAGTCCACTCTACACTAGTGCTCCCTACAGTGACCCACATGAGTTAGAATTTACACCTGATTTAGGAGTCTCAAGTTTTCTACAAGCATCCTTAAAACTTTGGCAGGCTAATTTTGTTAGTTTACACATAGTGTAAAGCTCAGCATTTACAAAGTACTTGACATTTGTCTTCTTTGAATCATACATTTTTTTTGCCTTCTTCACTTTGTTATATCTGTATAATTTCCCATTAAAAATTTTAACTGAGATCAATATGTTGTTAACTGTTATGAAATGATATCATTCCAATCTGAAGCTGTATACTGGCAATTATATTTTCAAATATTAAGCCAACTTTGCATTCCTGGGATAAACTCCAGCTGGTCATGTTATAATATTCTTTTTATGTTTTGCTGCATTTGATTTGCTAATATATTTTTAAGGGTTTTTATGTCTTTATATTAACCTATGACATTTTTTCTGTAGTGACTTCATCAAATTTGTTATCAGTGTTATGTTGACTTCATAAAACTATCATTAGGAAGCATTTCTTCCTCTTCTGTTTTCCAAAAGAGTTTGTGTAAGTTTAGCATTACTTTTTTTCTGAAATGGTTGATGGAATTCACCTGTGGTACATCAGGACCTGGAATTGTCTTTGTTTTGAAATCATTTTTTAACAAATTGAATCACTTTGATAGATATAGGGTTATTCTAATTTTTTCTTTTAAGTGTACCGTTTGGGTAATTTATACATTTTAAGGCAGCAGTCCCCAACCTTTTTGGCACCATGGACGGGTTTCATGGAAGACAATTTTTCCACGAACCTGGGGTAGGGGGTAGGGTACTTTCAGGATGATTCAAGCACATTACATTTATTGTGCAGTCAAACCTCTCTGTTAATGGTAACATGTATTCACAGCCACTCCCCAGTGGTAGCATCATTGCCTCAGCTCCACATCAGATCATCAAGCATGAGATTCTTACAAGGAACTTGCAACCTAGATCCCTCACATATGCAGTTTACAGTAGGATTTGCTCTCCTATGAGAATCTAATGCTTCTGACAGAAGGCAGAGCTTATGCAGTGATGCCAGTGATGGGGAACAGCTGTAAATACAGATGAAGCTTTGCTTGCTCACCTGCCACTCACCTCCTGCTGTGCAGCCCAGTTCCTAACAGGCCATGGATGGGTACCAGTCTGTTGCCCAGGGGTTGGGGACCTCAGTTTTAAGGAATTTGTCCATTTCACTTAAGTTATTGGATTTATCAACAAATGTCTACATGATCCCTATTATTATTTTGATATCTGTAGGATCTGTGGTGATATTTGCTCCCTTGTTTCAGTCATGTCTCATATCTCTCTGCACTACCACTCATCTTCCATTCTGACATCTAGACCTTAACTTCTGTAGTGAAGTTTTCTTAAAAATATTGAGGACTCCTAAAGTTTTTTGTTTATTTGAGCTATATTCATTGACATTATAGTGCTAATAACTAAAACTGAGGAATTATTAAACACAAAAATATGTAAGGACACACCATTAGCCATCTGAGTGGCTATGTTATCACAGGATAATGTAGCCTCCAGAGGACTCCACAGTAGACTCATGAGAGGATAAAAGTGAAAAAGAGAAATAACATCTTGCCTCTACAGTGATTATTAGGTGTCTCCAGAGAATATGGCCCAGGTACAAACCAGTTCATGAATTGTTAAATTTTGGAGTATACATCATGTATTTTATTAATCCACTCATGAATTGATGGGCACTTGGGTTGATTCCACATCTTTGCACTTGGAATTATGCTGCAATGAACATTCAAGTGCAGATGTCTTTTTGATAAAATGACTTCTTTTCCTTTGGTTAGAAGATACCCAGTAGTGGGATTGCTGGATTGCATGGTAGGTCTACTTTTAGTTTTTTGAGGACTCTCCGTACTGTTTTCCATAGTGGTTGTACTAAT
>RJWJ010010515.1:0-46799 GCA_004363605.1 Indri indri | reverse complement strand
CGGTTGGCATGGACGGATTAGAGAAACATCGTCTGGTCTCCAGGACTCATTCTTCCCCTGCTGCCTCTGTTTTACCTCACCCAGCAATGGACCGCCCCCTCCAGCCTGGCTCTGCAACTGGTAGGAATCCCTAAAGACGCTCCCTAACAGGCAGGCTAAATGCGCCGTTCTTGTAGGATTAACCGATTTAAATGCTCTGAATAACTCCAATAGCAGAACGCTCCATTTTAACCCAGGGCAACCCAAATTTTATGAGGTTATATTGGCCATAAGACAAACAGCACATCTGATAAATCTTGGGCTTAGTACTAATAGCCTCATAAATTGCTATCATTCAAGGGCCTGGAAAATACATCAACAGGTGCATGGGTCCCTCTTGGAAATGAAAATCCTTACAGCATTCTTTAGCAGTGTTCCTCAATCTCTTACCTTCTAGAAGCCAGGCCACTAGGAAATTTATGATGCTTGGCTTCCTCATTTGACTCTAAAGAGTGTCCTTTCTCCAGTTTGTTTTCTTGTTTTATTGCATTGTTTTCTTCTGACTTCCCATGCAAATGACTCAGGAGAGTCAATGGCACCAAGGCAAACCTTGCATGATTCTATGTACGTTAGTTTCATTTCCATTTATTGTGGTACCTCTGGGTGGGCTTTTTGACCAACATCTTCCTTTGCCTACAGCTGTGTTTGATATTTCAGAACCTGGCTACAGAGGAAAAACAAGCCAGATAATTCCAAGCCCAAAGGAAGGTTAACTCTGGAACACACACATACAAAAAGGGGTGCTATTCCCTCTGCAAAGGAACTGTGCTGTAAATATACTTGTGGATAATTATTCCTTTTTGTCTGCTGTACCTCGTTCTAGTTCTGTGCTTTCAAACTATGGCTGATCAAATGAAGCATATTATAGACCTAAGAGACTCATAACTTAGATGAAGCAAGGGGAGAATTCGTATGTACCTTCCCCAAAGCTCTTACAGGTTATCTGATTTATTTTTGAAGCAATGTTCAAGATTCAGAGTTTGTTTATGTGGTTTCTGTGATCTCATGCAAGCCTTTGTGCTCAGATAAGTTAAAATACCTTTTGTAAAATCATGTTCCCACACCTCGATATCATCTTTTATTTAAAAATCAGTGAATAAAATGACCAAGTTATTGAAGTTTGATAGGCATCTTTAATACATATGCATAAGAACTACTTTTTATAATGTGTTATACAACAGGACGTTTCATACTAGGAGCTACATTGGATATATTTCTTTCTCTACATTAGCAACTGCCTCTGACCCGTCTGCTTCCTGGAGTAAAGCAAACCTGCCTGGATATTTCTGAAAACCCAAGATGGCCTTCCAGTGTCAGTGGAAGTCTTTTGGATCAATCATGCCTGGTGTTATTATCCCTGTGTGTTCAGAGAATTCTTGCTCAGAACCAGACACATGATAGATAGAAATAATTTTTGTTATTTAGCAAGAGAATTACATACTTTTAAGAATTACATACTTCTCCATTCTTTGTCCTGAAAGTGTCTCTTAACATTTAAGGGAACACAGAGTAACAACCATTCTATCTTAATGTCATTTCCATTGACTAAAATAATTTTGTTAATCAAAAAGTGAGCTCAACTACAACATTTCATGTTGATGCTTCCAGGTATGCTGCTGTCTATTAATGCAATCTTATGGAGACAGTTTCTTTTGTTGGTTAAGAGGGGTGGCCCTTTTCTGATATAATTTAGTTTCCCTTGCTTTTCATATGTTCCTTTGATATGAATGAAGCAAGATCTCTGAATATTATGGAGAGCCTACGAGTTTGAGGAAACAGTGTTGCCAAATGGACAGGGCTTGTAGGCCTTAGAAGAATCCAGGTGAAATGGTGGACTGCAAACCTAATAACATAAACATGACATAATCATAACTTGATCATTCAAACTAAAGACTGGGTCATTTCAGATAATTAGCTTTTTGCTCATAAAGTCAGAGCATATATTTCAAAAACAAATACAGAAGGGAACTTAAGATTCTTTTCATATTTAGTGGATTTGATGAGGCAATTTCTTGCCCAAGTGAGAAATTACATAAATTCTAGAAATTATATAAACTTTACATTTATTAAAAACACAGGATTTTGAACTTAATAGGCATTCAACAAACTTTAGCTGAATCAGTGAATATTACCAATTGCATAGTAAACAGTTATGAATTTACTAGTAATAGTTCGAATTTGAATGCAGTGAAAGTTACTTCGTAATGATTGTTCCACTGAAGAATGACTTATTTACAAGTTACATACACCTGAGTAGGGAAAAACCTGTTTACTGTCTTATTTGAACTTAAAAAGTCTCGCATCCTCACATTTAAATTCTTATGAGAAAAAGGCACAATAATTTTTTAAAATTACGCAAAGTATATAATTTATAATGTAGCCCCTCCCCATATGTATTTGGTTGGTAATCGTCATTTGGTGCTACTCCGAATCCAAAGGAAATGGAAAGCAGTGTCTTCCCTCTGCCTCTCCACATATTGCTCTGGCTTTACTCTAAACTTAAATTTCCCTTGTGACCTGAATACTGCTATAATCCACATGACCTCGCAATTCACCTTAATGTTTCTAACTATCTTAACTTCAGATGAGAACTCTTAAGCTTTTCATTTCTGGTATATTTGAAAATATATATTTTAAAGCATTAAACTCTTTTCTTTTGACTTTTTTATTTATTTGTCGTAGATATGTTAAAAAAAATCAAAGGAACATTCAAGTATATCCTTTAGGAGTATAGTAGTCCCCTCTTGTCTGCAATACCTATGTTCTAAGACCCCCCAGGAGATGCCTGAAACCACCAATAGTATCAAACCAATTGCTGTCAATCGGAATTTGTTTCCATTCATGTCTTGCACCCACAAATTTAATGCCTCTTCCATCTTATCTAAGCATTTGTCATACATTGTGGCCGAACTTTTCCAGTGTAAGGTGAGGTGGCGTAGTAAAACTAGCAAAAATTTCTATTTCCTTCTTCACTATTTAAAATATAGATTTTTTTGTTTTTCTTTTTAGAGATAGGGTCTTGCTCTGATACCCAGGCTTGAGTGCAGTGTCTCGATCAGAGCTCACTGCAGCATCAAACTCCTGGGCTCAAGCCATGCCGATTTTTTTTCGTTTCCTTAAGTCAAGAACTTTCACCATTTCACTTAAAGGAAGCACTTTATGGCTTCTTTTCAGCATGTCCAAATTGCCAGCATCACTGCTCTTGCACATTGGGGCCATTATGAAGTGAAATAATTGAACACAAGCACTTTGATACCACAACAGTCAATCTGATAACCTAGGTGGTGACTAAGTGACTAACGGTGGGCAGGAAGGTAGCACTAGACAAAAGAATGATTCACTTCCCCAGCGGAACAGAAGGGCATGGTGTGAGACTTCATCATGCTATTCAGAAAGGCGTACAATTTAAAACTTATGAATTGCTTATTTCTGGAAATTTCCATTTAATATTCTTAGACTGCAGTTGAAACTGCAGAAAGTGAAACCATGGAAGGGGATGACTGCTGCATTTGTTTTTGTTTTTGTTTTTTTCCCTACAGAAAGTCACACAATCTCATGCATTCAATAGTTCTTATAAAAAAAAAAAAACAAGGAAGAGGAAACATACATTATAAAGGGAGGCAATTTTCTTAAATCTATTCTGGTAAGAGCTACAGTTTTTGGTACAACTAAAGTTATTCAACACTAAACTCACATAATTTTTGAGGCACACCATTTAAACCTTTGCCATTCATGTAGACCCTTAGTAGCCGTCTAGATTAGTCATGCAAACCTCTTTTTAAAAAAGCAAAACAATGTTGCAATAGGGAAATCTTGTCTGAGCTTAGTCAGTCGTTGAAAGACGAAGTCTCCAGTCCATTTCCTGCGAGGACCTGAATGGACCCACACAGAGAGCCTCGATGAGGATGTTTCTGGGATGGACAAGAAGAACATGAGTTCTTTCAGTGGGTGTAGTGATAATGAGGAATGTGTGTTGTAGAGCCAGGTTGCCACATATTCAAGTGGATTTTATATTAGAATATGGTTATAACATTCAATTTAAGAAGTGCATTTTTCATTCTGTTTAGAGATAAGGCATGGTGTTTATATGAGGTTCCAATAATTATGTAAAGTGAAATCTGATTATTTTCTCTGCCAAAGTCATCTCTTCCACTCAACTAATCCTGACAAAGATGAGGTTTGATTATAGCTCACAAGGAACATTCAGTAGATGATAAAATTGTGCTAGTTCATACCAAATGGTATTTATTGAAACAAAAATTTAATGGAAATTAATCTGATTGGCTTTAGCTTCCCCATCACCCAGTATAATTTAAGGTCTTCTTTCTCTCAAACTAAGTTACTCTATATAATCTATGTAAATAAATTCTTTCTTTGTTACATTACCTGTTTAGTCAGAGTTTAATGTGAAATAGAATCATAGTGCTGAAACTAAACCAACATTTGTGAAAATCATTAAAAATAATTTAATGAAAAGGATTTTTAAATTGATGTTTAGTGAGTGGCACACCATGATGGAAAGTGAAATATACTTGAATATTTCAGTGTGAGAACAGCAACATTGTTTTTGTCTGGTTTTTTTTTTTTTTTTTAATTAAAGGTTTTTTTCCAAAGTCAGGGTTAACTCCAGCTAATCCTTCAAGTTTTTCAGGTTTCAATTTATATCTTATTTCCTTCAGGAAGCCTTCCTTGGCCAGCTAAATCCACATTAAATCTATTATGGTCCTTTATAACAGATTAGATTTTTTGTGTGCAAAATTATAATTATTTATTTATTTTGGGAATTATGTTCCAATGGATTGTCTATGAGGGAAGACACTATTTTTTGTTGTTGTTCTCTCTAACCTTGACATTTAGGTACATGGCTACCACATGAAGGTGCTCAGTGTATTTATTTATTGTATAATAAGAAAATGGGGCTGGTCGCGGTGGCTCATACCTGTAATCTCAGCACTTTGGGAGGCTGAGGCAGGAGGATTGCTTGAGTCTGGGTATTCGAGATCAGCCCAAGCAAAAGCAAGACCCCATTTCTACAGAAAATAGAAAAATTAGCCAGGCGTGGTGGTGTGTATCTATAGTCCCAGTTACTCCAGAGGCTGAGGCAGGAGGATGGCTTGAACTCAGGAGTCTGAGGATGCAGTGAGCTATGATCGTATCACTGCATTCCAGCCTGGGCAATAGAGCAAAACTCTCTCTCTCTAAAAAAAAAGATGAAGAAGAATCAACAAATGAGCAATGGATTGAAAATGAACTAAGAGTAAATAGATATGGATTGCATAAAATTATACAAAAAAAGATCGTTGGTATAGTAAGTGAAATTTGGGGGTGACGTTTATATTTTTGTTAATTACAAAAATTATTATATACTCATTGAAGGCAATTTGGAAAATCTAGAAATCTATAAAGAAGAGTCACTCATTCTTCTATCAGTCAGGAGTAACCACAATTAAAATATTGTTATACTTATTTTCAGTACTTTTCCTCTTTCTATGAGCCTCTCTTTAATAGAATAAAGAAAAGTTTTATGTGTATTTGTATACCTATCTGTGTGCATCTTTAAGTATGTGTATGTATTTCTATGTGTGTGTATATACACAGTGTTTCTGTATGTATGCGTGTGTGTTTAAGGCCTCCCAGAGTAATTTCTGTTACTACTTTTATTAGAATGGAGGGGATAATTTCCTTTTGATAGGTGATCTATTTTTTTAAATTGCTGTCCTCAAATATATGTGCTTGAAATTTCTCCTGAGAAACTCCTCCAAAATTTGCTCATCTAATTCTCAGTGAAGATAAAATAGCTGTTTTGTTTATTTAGGAGGCTAAGTCAACTTGATAATGTACAGCATATATATTAACATAGAAAGTATATTTATAAATATTTAGTTATCTATTATATATGTTATTTATGTTTATTATCTATTCCACATATTTTGTTGGGGTGCCTTTTCACACCTGAGAATGTCATCTGATTACCTTCACACATGCTTGGATACAGACTTATTGGTACAGCAGTGTTTTGTTTGAAAATCAAATGTGGTCAAACCTTCGACATATTCAGCATTGAAGAGGAAAAGCCTGAGGCAAATGTGATATGTGTTTATTTGTGGGCAGCCTGTTTTTGCTTTTCTGAGACTCAAGATGTATTTTTTTTATCCTGTTAATTAAAAAAATATATATCTTTATATTGAGTATTTGCAGTTACTTTTTTATGCACCTGTCTCTCTGTACTTAAGAAAAGCTTCTTGGATTATCCAGGCATATCTTGTGTTTTATTGCACTTTCCTTTATTGTGCTTCACAGATAACATGCTTTTTACGAATTGAAGTTTTGTGGCAGCCCCATGTTGAGCAAATCTATTGGCACGATTTTTCCGACAGCATGTGTTCACTTCATGTCTCTGTAACATTTTGGTAATTCTTGTAATATTTCAAACATTTTCATTATTATTATATGTTTTATGGTGATCTTTGATTGGTGATCTTTAATATTACTATTGTGATTGTTTTGGGGACACCACAAACCATGCCCATACAAGATGCCGAACTTAATTGGTAAGTGTTGTATGTGTTCTAACTGCTCCACCACCTGGCTGTTCCCTCATCTCCCCCCCTTTCCTTAGGCCTCCCTCTTCCCTGAGACAAAATAATATTGACATTAGGCCAATTAATAACCTAATAATGGCCTCTCAGTGTTCAATTGAAGAGAAGTCATAGGTCTTTCACTTTCTATCAAAAGCTAGAAATGATTAAGCCCAGTGAGAACGGTGTGATGAAAGCTGAGATAGGCCCAAAGCTAGGCTTCTTGCGCCAAACAGTTAGCCAAGTTGTGAATGCAAAGGAAAGATTCTTGAAGGAAATTAAAAGTGCTGCTCCACTGAATACATGAATGATGAGAAAGCAAAATAACCTTCTTGCTGATACAAAGTTTTAGTGGTCTAGATAGATGATCAAGCCAGCCACAACATTTCCTTAAGCCAAAGCCTAATCCAAAGCAAGGCCCTAACTCTCTTCAATCTCTGAAGGCTGAGAGGGGTAGGAAGCTGCTGAAGGAAAGATTGAAGCTAGCAGAGGTTGGTTTGTGAGGCTTGAGGAGAAGCAATCTCCAGAACATAAAAGTGTAAGGTGAAGCAGCGAGTGTTAATGTAGAAGCTGCAACGAGTTAGCCAAAAGACCTAGCTAAGAGCTTTGATGAAGATAGCTACACCAAACAACAGATTTTCAATGTCGATGAAACATCCTTCTATTGGAAGAAGATGCCAGCTGGGACTTTCATAGCTAGAGTGGAGACATCAATGCCTCGCTTGAAATCTTCAAAGGACTGTCTGAATCTCTTGCTACGGGCTAATGCATCTGGGGGAATGAAGCCAATGCTCATTTACCATTCTGAAAATCTTAGAACCCTTAAGAGTTACACTAAATCTACTCTGCCTGTGCTGTAGAAATGAAACAACAAAGGTCAGATGACACCATATCTGTTTATAGCATGGTTTACTGAACATTTTAAGCCTACGATATAGACCTACTGCTCAGAAAAAAAAAAAAAATCCTCTCAAAATATTACTGCCTTGTTCACAATGCATCTGGTCACCCATGAGCTCTGATGGAGATGTGTACAAGGAGATTAATGTTGTTTTAATGCTTGCTAACACAACATCTTTCCTGCAGCTTATCGATCAAGGAGTCATTTTGATTTTTAAGTCTTAATATTGAAGAAATAGATTTTGTAAGGCTCTAAACTACTATAGATAGATCTGATGATCTGGAAAAAGTAAATTCAAAACCTTCCAAAAAGGATTCACCATTCTAGATGCCATTAAGAACACTCATGATTCATGAGAGGAGGTCAAAATATCAACATTCACAGGAGTTTGGAAGAAGTTAATTTTAACCCTCATGATGGCTTTAAGGGGTTCAAGACTTCAATGGAGAAAGTCACTGCAGATATGGTGGAAACAGCAAGAGAACTAGAATTAGAAGTGGAGCCTGAGGTGTGACTGAATTGCTGCAATCTCATGATTAAACCTGAACAAACGAAGAGTTGCTTCTTATGGATGAGCAAAGAAAGTGGTTTCTTGAGATAGAATGTATATCTGGTGAAGATGCCGTGAACATTGCTGAAATAACAACAAAGGATTTAGAACATCACATAAACTTAGTTGATAAAGCAGCAGCAGGGTTTGAGAGGACTGACTCCAGTTTTGAAAGAAATTCCACTGTGGGTCAAATGCAGTCGAATAGCATCACATGCTACAGAGAAATCTTTTGTGAAAGGAAGAGTCAACTGATGCAGCAAACTTCATTGTTGTCTTATTTTAAGAAATTGCCACCGCCACCTCAACCTTCATCAGACACCACTGTCATCAGTCAGCAACCATCAACACTGAGGCAAGACCCTCCATGAACAAAAAGATTATGACTCACTGAAGGCTCAGATGATTGTTAGTGTTTTTTAGCAATAAAGTAATTTTTAATTAAGGTATATACATTATTTTTTAGACATAATGCTATTTTACACTTCATAGACTACAATATAGTGTAAATGTACCTTTTATATGTATGAGGTAAGCAAAAAAAAAAAAAAAAAAACACCTCATCCGATTTGCTTATTGTAACATTGCTTAATTTAGGTGGTGTGGAACCAAACCTGCAATATCTCTGAGATGTACGTGTATTCAGTTGTCCTCATTTCCTTCTCAGGAGCAATCACAACTTTTTTGTTCAGTTATTTTTTCTCTGACCTCTGTATTTTCGTCTCATTTTGTGTGTCTCTTAGTCCTTTCCTTTATATTTTCAGGGCTTCTCAAGTTTGTATTCAATAGCACTGATCTGGCTTTCTGAAATGTAAATTCCTTTCTTTATTGCCTTCAGTGGAGATTTTAATTTCACTACTTTTTAATTTCCTTGCAATCTCTATTTATCATATCCATCTTTATTTTTACTCATTCCATTGTCTTTTTAATTTAGTTTTATCTCTCCCTTTAGCTTTTGTCTCCCATTTTATGGGGCCAGCGTCTTTTGACATTTGAGGAGGCCAAAACATTTTCTAAAATCTTATTTTGGTTCCTATAGTAAATCATGTTCACTGAGCTAAGTAGTATGAATGATACTTCCTTTATAGTTTCTGTAGTGTATTCTCAAAGGCCCTGTATTTTTTTTCTCACTCATTCTTGAATGTAGGAAAATTTTTCCAGATATTTTGCCAGCAAATGTGTAGTGAATTGTGTTTGGCTTCACTTTTTGCCAACTTACATGCTGGTTCATCTCCTTCCTGGCTCTATAGTTGCATGGCAACACTTAATCCAATTCCCAAGCCCTAACAAACTTCCATATAGTGTTAGGTGGAAGGTCTATGGTGGGAATTTCTTCTACCTGCTTCCTTACTCTGATAAGATGACTTACATGAAAAAAACAATAAACAAAAATAAAACTGTTAATCTTAGAAAATCCTTCTTATCTAGTAAGAGGCATGATTTACCAATTAAAAAATCATTTTTTGGATATTACATCATTTGCTTGCTGGATACATAAAGTTTCCCAAATAACTAAAAATTGCACTGTTTGGTACTTTGATTTAGGTGTTCCTATTAAAAGATATTATAACAAATATTACAGGTAGTAAAATGTAAGGGGTGTGGTAGAAATAGGAAAAATAAGGCAAGATAAGCCCTATGGGTAGATTAGAGTCATGGATAGAAAGAGTAACAACAGCCATTATGTGTATGATTTGGAGGTTAGTAGATGTGGTCTTTGTTTCAAAATAGTCCCTTTCATCTATTTTAGTAACTCCACCATTTGCAGATCACTCTTTTTTTAAAAAAACATTTTATTTTTAGGAGATCATCTCTGATCTCCTAGCCCCACAATTATTTTCTTTTTTACCAGAGGTTTTTTTTTTGTTTGTTTTGTTTTGTTTTTTAACATGTCATTTAACTATATTTGTATGTGTCTCACTTTTACTACTAGATCCTAAGTTAAATGTAGTAAAATGAAGTTGTTGGTATCTGGAACATAGTGATTTTTCAATAACTGTTTACCAATTCTGCATCTTTCAGGAGAGATGCCATAACAAATATATTTTTATTGTGCTAGTCCTTGGGCATAGGACGAATACACTGTATTGGTTAGCAAATATCTTGGGAAATGTGAAGCCTCAGGTGGTTATCAGAAATGCAGTATGAAATTGAATATTAAGAACTAGGAATCTGTATCAAGAGTTTTAGGTGTAAAAATTCTAAATTCAACTTTTCTTGTAGAGCAGGTAGACTCAACCTAACAGCTCTTACTAGACTGAGTATAAACCTGAAGACATAAATAGATTCTATGGTTAAAAATTGACTTAAGTACATGTAATGATTAACAAGAGGAAAGGACACTACACTAGGTGTTTCAAATATATTATCTCATTTAATAAAACTGAAAGCTAGAGAAAGCACAAAGTCTAAGCTTATCTAAAAAATTTATCAAAAAATTGTGAGTATTTTTGTGTATATATATATATATGTATATGAAAACAAACAACTAGAGTTTAAAATTCAGGTTAAGATTTTAAGACTCCTTTGTACAGTTTTCGAAGTCTTAATTTTAACTCCTGTCTTGTTGATGAAGAGAAAAATTGATTAATCTATTGGCTTATGTTCTGTTGCACTTGAAGCAGAAACAGTCAAATGAAAGTAGAATTCCGTATGAATTATAAAGAGAGGAGTAGGCTTATTTCCCACTGCATAAGTCCTTGTTTCTGAGAAACACAGGCTGGGGAGGAGGGAGGGGATGAAGGATGAGGTTCAAGTCTCACCTTGCAGTGTACCTGTTAACACCTCAGTGATATACCATTAAGATGAATCAGTGGAAGTTTGGGGTTCCAGATTTCATTTGTTTCCCCTTAAATTCAAATAACTTTCCAAGGGCTCCTAGACTTTGTCTTATTATATAATCTCCAGATACCTGGCAGTAATTTCCAGCTACCGTAACATGTTTCACATTTTTTTTCTTGGTAGTTGGTTATGGGGAAAATGTTGTTAAAAGGGGAAATTGCTGTGGAGGTGAGCTTATATATGTCAAGAGACAAAATAGTAAAAATGTTAAGCAACATGATGGTTAGAATCTCTATTCTTGAAGAATGTATTTTCAAAATGAGGCAGACACTATACTTTTAATTTTTATATTATTATTAGTGTATCATCTTTTATTTTATGTAGTATGAAACTATACTGAAATACATTGAACAGTTCCTGTTATGTAATAGCAACTCATAAACATTTGATAAATCTGAATTGTAAAGACACGTCTTACGCATCTTTGTATTTTGAAAGTTATTCTTCCTTCTTGCCTACCTACTTTCTTTTCTGCCTTTCTTCATGTCTTCCTTTTGACTTTATTTAAAAACACTTATTTATATTGGACTTTACACAAAATAGGAAAAGAGGACTTTGTGCAAAATGTTGCATAGAAATATAAAGCTAAGCAAAATAAATGTCTATATTTGAGGTAGTTGGGGTAAGAAGATAAGGCACACAAAATAAAAGGTAGAATATGAAAGAGGAAAGGCAACAAAAACTTCAGGAGTCCAAGGAAATTCACCAATTAGATGCTGGAGAGACGGGGAGGGGCCTATGTAGGCTGGCCTTGGGGAATTTCAATCTCATCAATGAAGTCACTGAAAGATTTCGACAAAAAGCGGCAAAGGGAATAGAGAAAGTAAGTAGTCAGTTACAAGGCTATCTCAGGCGTACAGATTAGTGATAACAGTACCTGGTATTGTGTATGGTTTTGGCAGTGGGGATAAGGAAAAGTGAGTGACTCAAGATATGTTTTGGAGCCAGGTGCAGTGGCTAACACCTGTAAGCCTGTATCCCAGCTACTCTGGAGGCTGAGGCAGGAGGATCTCTTAAGGCCAGAGTTCAAGACCAGCCTGAGTAACATAGTGAGACCCCTGCTTCAAAAAAAAAAAAAAAAAAAAAAAAAAAGGAAAGATCTTTTTTTGAGGGGAAACAGACACCACCTTAGTTAATGGGAGAGGAAGCATCCAGATGATACTAAGCATTTTGGCATCAGTAATGGCAGATCTTGATGTCCTTTGTAAAAATAAGGAACGGTGTGTGAGGTTTAAGATCATGAATTCAAAATCAGAGACATGCGAAAACCATGAGACATCCACGTGGAGATTTGGGATGGGTAAATGAATAGATAAGTATGCAAGTACGCTGCTCAGAAGAGAGGTCAGGCTGAGGATGAAAATGTGAGAATCGGGGCATACGGAAGGGTTTTGAAGCCATTCGAGTCTTAAGAATGGATATTATTTAGACTAGTAAAATGATGTTTTTTTCTGAGACATAATTTTTACCACATGGCTTCAAAATGCATATGCCATTCTTCTGCATGATTTTAATACACTCAAGGAAAAATATTTTCCCCCCTTGAGTAACATTCCTCTTACACAATAATGTAAACCAAAGGGAGAATAAAAAGTATAAAATTTACTTTGCAACATAAATTACTGGTACTATCAGTTCTTGAATGGATTTTTTGTTGTTCTTTAATTTCTTATCACAAATTCTGCCCCCCACCCACTAGTGCACTTTGTTGATCATATTGGAAGAAATTTGATTTGTTCAATAATTTCTTATGCTAGGCAATTTTGTAAGCAACCTGTTCCCTCCTCACCGCAAGGAATAAGGTTAAGCATGGAAATATTTTTAAAATGAGCCAGAGTTATAATTATCATCTAATTACTTACTTTAAAAAGTCCTATTTTAAGTCCCCCTAATAATTGATTTCATCACATTTTTATAAAATCTTTCCCATCTTAGGGTCTAATTGTCTAAGGAGACATGAAATATGCTAACTCCTGATAATTTAAAAGTAGACTGAATTCATTAAGTATCTATGTAGTCTCTACTAATGGTATTGCAATTGACATTCATTTTTTAAGAGACACACTTCAAATTTCCCACAATATTATAAGATCTACAATATCCATGTTATTTATATAATGGCATAAATTATGAGAAAAACATAAATAAGCAAAGAAGAAACCCTTTTTGCAAAACTTTGAAGGAATTGCTAAACAGAATAGACAAGGAGTTGGAAAATTCTGCAATTTCTTATAGGAATGTGGCCCTGATCTAAAGTAAGGCTGGAAGTACTCACGAGGGCTGTCAAGAGCCAGTGCATTTTGTGGCATCAGTGATAAAATTAAAACCTCCACTGAACTGAATTATCTCTTTAACACGATTCGTAATGATTTAAAATACTGGCAAGATTACAGTATTTTCTTTTTAAACCTGTAGTTTCTTAAAATGTCATCATCTTCGTCACTTTACAAGTTTACCAAGCTAGGGTCAGACTACTGGTTAATCCATGAATTGATGTTTTTGCATAAATATCCAGATAACAGGACTCAATAGCTCTTATGTGCTCCTGAGAATTTGCTGATACATATTATTTCTCTCTTTGTAAAATGTATTTTTTAAAAATAACTTTTTTGGAGTAATCATATTATCTTTTAACATGTATCCTTACCTTGTGTTATTACTCAATGTCGCCCTGTGTTTCCTTTGTCTTGAAGGAATTGCCTACGACCCCCTGATGCTGAAACACCAGTGCATTTGTGGCAATTCCACCACCCACCCCGAGCACGCTGGACGAATACAGAGCATCTGGTCACGACTGCAAGAAACTGGGCTGCTAAATAAATGTGAGGTAATCCCACATTGGCCACACTCTTTTACTTACTTAAATAAATCTTGTAAAGAGGCCAGTATTCATTTGGGTAGTAGTAGAAAAATGTTAACCATGTAATGCAAACTCTGTGATTGATGAGCCATCATCGACATGAGTAGCACAGAACTTACCACCTGACCCTGGGCTGGACACACAGTAGGTGCTCAATCAATGTTGATGGGCTGAGCAGCTGTTTGGTGTGTATTCTATTGTTACAACATTAGTATATACACATGGTAGCACCCTTGTCTGCAAATAGGCGTCATTTATTGAGCTCATCTTCTGAGAAACTCTTTGCAAAGTGTTCAGTGCTAAGTAATTGTTATTTTTTGTTATAAGCTAAATTTTGAATTCAGATATATGCCACTTTTGCCTCATGGAAATGAATAGATTTAAAAGACTAACTATCCTCTTAGTCAATAAAAGTCACTGATTTATATTGAAGTGGCTAATATTTTTATAATTTTATGGTAAGATTTTGACTAATATCATTTTATTAGTATTTCTTTAGATTCATTTCTGTAGATTCCTAGTGAATCCCTTTTTTATTTAGAAAAAAAATCTATTTCTTTAGGCTTTTAAAGGTTAAAAATAAAAGCTATATCAATTCAGAAAGGTTTCCATTGTCAAGTTTGTAAAATATGTAACAACCAGCAGCTGTTTGATGTAGTTGCTATAAATGTCCACTGTCTCAAATCCAGCAACATTTTGCATTTGAATCTAAAGCATTTTTTAAAGAAAACTGTCCTCCATGTATTCTCACATGACTTTACATTTAATGATTAAAAATATTTTTTACTTGATCTTTATTATGTTCTAGACATGTTCCTGGCACTGGAATTACAAAATTTCACAAGACAGATGTGTTTCCTGTTCTTACAAGCTGGCATTTTAACATGCTGTTCTTTGGTTATATTGTTTTTCTATGCATATTGAAGAAGGAAATCCAATATAGTTTTCACCTGCCCAGGAAAATAATTAAATGGATAGTATTTTGACTATTGTTATGTCATGAGAAAACTGATACATTGGGACCACATTAAATTCACTATACTTCAATAAAATAAAAAGCAATGTTTCATTAGTACTTTTCAGGGTCATATGCAAAGTGCATATTATTATTTGCATATATAAATTCTAAGGTCAGACTTTTAAAAGTACTGATTATATAATTGTTTATATAGTTGTTATCAATTCACTTCCCTTCTTTGCAAACTCTGTATAGTACATTATTTTTAGCATTTCCTAATGTAGTCAATGGAATACCTATTCAAATTCAATTTAGTTTAAACTGAACTGTAAAATATTTTAGTTGATACAAAAATTCGGAAGAAGACAGAATGCTCCTAAAGGCAAGTATCCTAGCCTCTATTTTATAGTGTGAGTTACTTTTCTAGATGCAAAGCCGTTTATTCAATGGGTTCATTTCTAAGGATAAATAATTTTTTATGCATTTTTTTTCTTTAAAGGTGAATAGGTTATTCCACCTAACAGGGGAACTAAATTGGTTATTTTTCTTACAATGAATTGTTGATAATATCTCATGGATCATTCAACAGTTGAGATTGTGAATGAGTACACTAAGGCACCCTGTTTGGATTTAGCTTCACAAGTTTTATTATATGTTTATGATGGAATTATCAAATGTTTTTCATATTTAAAGCTCTGCTTTTGATTAAATGTATCCTTTATGTAGAAACCCCAAAGTGAAGGAAAATGAGCTAGGTTATTTATCTGGCTCTCTTCTTAGTGAAAGTCTATTTTTTATCTTTTGCCAGTGGCATCCATGTTATATGGCAGAAGGCTTTCCTATCTTTGGTTAATTTTAGAGTTATCTTTAAGGATTTCATGTTTTTGATAATGCAATGTGGAGGCCAAATCATTTTCTTTTTTTACACAATCCCATATGGAGTCCATAAAGGAGACCAGCAAGACTTACTTGAGGTAGGCTGTTCTTAATGGACAAAATACATTTATTCACGTGAACATTCCTGTCTTACCTTTGCATCTGCTATAGATGTTTTGCTGCTCTGCAATTTTTCTGTGCTTTTGCCAGCTGAGTCACTGCTGCTTACATTTTTCCACATTCAAGTTTTTGATGTATCCTGCAGCAACTGGCCTGGTCCCAGCCACTTTAAATTGGCAGTGGCTGATCATGGCCTTCAAATGCATTGTTAGATAATGGTATTCCTAAAACCTATTACCTGATGGAGAACTGTTTATGAAAGGAGCAGAATATGGAAGCAAATGGAATGAGTATGGTTCACACTGGTCTTAAAATTCAGTAGTTTATTATCATCCCTTTCCGGTTAATCTTCTTTTTCAATTCCTCACACATCACATTATTTTAGTCCTGTATTATTTGAAACCATACAATTCAATTTATATAGCACTGACTAATGCGATATCAAACAGGGTGAAATGTCAGAAACATGATGGGGTTGATGAGAATCAATGAGGCTAGCCCCAATCTGGTCAGATAAACAAAAGGCTCCCTAATAAAACTTAATCACAAATTAGCAAATAATATACTTAAGAGCCCAGATCAGAAGATGTGCTCTTAATGAAGATCAAGCACAAACATCTTATCCAAAACTTCACAACAATGCAAACAAAACTCACTTTTCCCAACGTAGTTTGATGGCAGGTCACCAGGTGTTTGCTTTCTTAAGTAATGAAAATGTTGCCCATATGCATTTATTTGTTCCTGTATTATCAAAGAAGTTGATGCCCAGATGAATTTATTTGTTCTGTGACTTTATGAGATGCTAACCCATACTTAAACGTGAAATGGAATTTCTAAACTACTGGAAAACAATTCACTTTAAGACACGTAGGAATCTACTGTCCTTCTGCCATTGTGGGAACAATTTTAGGAATATTCAAATGGAATTTTAGAAACCATTAACTACACAAATGTTATTCTTTTCTAGAAACTTTTAGTTCTATATAAGACAAAACATAGAACCAAAAGGAAAATATTGTTTTAATGACTTATATTCTCTTTCTGACTCTTTTTACCAGAAGAGTAAGGGAGGAAATAATAATGGAACATACAGAGATTATTCCACACGAGGTTAGCCCACTCAGAAATAGTAGAATCTATGTCATTATTCAGTGCTCTGCCCAGTCCATTCCTTTGTACTTTCCTTTGTACTAAGCACAAAGGAAACCCTTGATACAAATTCTTTGCGAATTTCTTTTACAATTTTTGATTTGTCTAGTTAATTCTTTATTCAAGTTTATTAACACATTATTAAGCACTCTTGCAAGGATGCTAAACTTTCATGCCAAATTATTTTGAAACTTTCTGTGCTATGAAAAAAAACAACAGAAACTTATCAATAAACATCTAAGCAATTTACAAAATTTTGTATGAATCAGAGTTGTTGAAGAATCAGGAGAAAAGCACACCATAAGAGGTAAGGGATCTAATGCAGCTGGTATTCTGTGTGCATGGTAGTTACTTTGGCTAGTTGAAAGGGCAAAAAGTTCCTACCCAAAAGGTTTTCCGATTAATGTTTCTGAGCCTTCTAAAGAAATCAAAGCCTATGACAGTATCTGCCCACTGGAGTTTTACTTGTTCACTCTAAAAGAGTAAGTTGGGTTCCAGGTCAGGTGTGAGTAACTTATTTGTCAAGACACCCCAAGGATTTAAATAAAGAGAATCAAGGCTATTCTTTCTAAATTCGCTAGGAGGGGTATCAGGAAGTTAAACTCTAGCTCCCTTGCCTGGCCATGTCTAAAGCAAGCTGGCATGAGGGGGTAAAGTCTCTGCTGGCCGGGACTCCAGGGATTTGAGTACCAGGCCTGATGTCTAGGTTATCATTCTCTCTTAAGCAGTATGGACAATTTCCTCTCTTGGTTGTGGTAAATATGAACTCAAATTATATCAATAGAAAGAAGATTTATTATATTTCACAGAAAATGATATAATCAAATGGGAATATAACATATACAAGCTGGGTGAATGTATTGCTTCTCAGTATCTAGATAGTAATCTGCCATCTTTTGATACTATTTCCTGCCAGGTCTGTGTAGCTCTCCTGGGTTAGAAATTGACCTATGCTTTCAGAGGGGAAATCTCGAATGTTGACATATATCAGAATCATCTGGCAGGATACCAAAACACAGATTGCAGAACTCCAAGCTCAGAGTTCCTGATTCAGTAGGTCTGGAATGGAGTCCAAGAATTTGTATTGCTAACATGTGTCTGTTGATTCTGATATTGCTGGCCTGGCTGCATGTCACACCTTGAGAACAGTGATATATCCATTCAATGGTATTTATCAAGACTTTGAGTTTTCTAGGCACCTCTGTTAGAAGCAGGAGTTGAAAAGATATATCGCCTGTCTTCAAGAAGGTTACCATCTGGTGGGATCAGCAGACATTCATCAAATGACCATGTAAATAAATATATAATTACAAACTCCCCAGGGATTTTGAATCACTAGTTTTATATTGCTGTGAATTTGAAGACTCTATTATTGATTGGGCTTGGGGAAGAAATAAAATGAGAAAGACTGTGGTCAGCTCCTTCCTAGTCTTGACAGCATCAAAGGGGCCCTGAAAGCTGGAGACAGAGGACGTAATATTATATATCAGAGTATGAAGGAGAAAGTATCCCAGGTCTTAACTGGAATAACTTGCCCTTCTATCTTTATTTGGGTTCCTTTGCGTACTGGTGTAACTATTTCAGTGGGACAAAAGAGAAGGGGTCTCAGTTCTGTTGGCGTGCAGAAGAGAGTCGGCTTCCCTTAACCAACAGAGCAGTCACGTTTACAGTTAATGAAATGATCGAAAAGATGGCAATTTGAAAACATTAAAAGGGCTCCTTTGTTTTAAAACAGTACACTTATCCACAAATCAAACTTTTGCTTTATGTCAAGTCATTTAGCAACGTAGCAAATTAATGAAGATGGATTCCTTGAAAGGTGATTGTTCAACATTAGATTTGACCTTAGTTCTGCCATCAATTATCTGTATACTTTTGTCAAGCCATTTAACCTTGCTGATCTTTGGTTTTCCCACGTGTAGATGAGGGCATTAGGCAGGATATTTGCAAGGATCTCTTCTAGCTCTTGTACTGTATGAAACTAGAATGGCTAAGGAGTTCATTTGGATCATAACACTCTTTGGTTAAGAATAGACTAAATTTTTAGAATGTTTGAGTAAACACATTGCTCTTGGTTTGTAAGCTATAGTGAAAATTGGCTCTGGACACTAGTCCTGATTAGCAGCCAGAGAAAACATTAGTCTTCATTATATTAGATTACAGTGGTTACATGGGTTAACTTTTTTTGGCATGACATGGCACTGTTTTTAAAAATTTGAGGTGGTTAGTAGTCCTTCATGCCAATACCATTTAATTTTTTCCCCTATTGAATCATTTATACTTAGTTTAGTGATTCTTTTGGGAGCAAAGAGCAGAACCGGCAGCTTTCTTATCACCATGAGAAATGGATCTGGAGGGGTCATTTGGTGTCCTCTTCAGAAACAAGCTCTTTGATTAGGTAGCTGGGTTTCTAAAGTGTGTGCTGCAGACAAAAAGAATGTGCTTGTTTGTGCTCAAAAAAAGTTGTAGAGAATGACCCATCATCTGTTACAAATGCACTTGCAGTTGTTTTTCCAGAAGTACTCATGACTCCCAGCCCCACCAAGCCACCCACAGACATTTGCTTGCTCTCACATTTGTTTCGAGAATAATAACATTTTATAATGCTTTTGTTGGATTACATATTTCGTGGAATTTGCATTGCCTCTTTGTGACTAATATTGAATAACTTTGTTTCGCTTAATCATAAGTAAAAACCATAAGCAACATACTGTACTGAAATATTTAACTCTTTTATTCAAGTGCCAACATAAAGTAATTACAAAACAATTCAGAGACACAAAACTAAGCTACAGTTGTCCCTTCTGGGACTTCTCAGCAGTTCCAATGAGAAAAGTGGACAGCCAACGAGAAAAGTGGAGAGCAATTTTAGGGTAAAATTTCAAGATGCTAAGGAACTCGGGGATAGGATTTTCAGTGCCTCTTCTCTCCACATAGGCAGGAAAATGAGAAAAAAGGAAAAAATACCTTTTTTTCCCCAAAATCTAAGTAAGGAAATATATGACTCTGTGTAAAAACCCTTTTGGAAGGTGCAGGTTATCTGACATCAAGACTGAAAAACACTGAACACTTCAAGTTAATGGAAATTCAATTAAAATTTGTTTTATAGAGTAGTCTAACTAGATGGCAGCACACAACAGCTTACTGTTTTGTTTAGTTTGCAAAAAAAATTTTTTTTTATGTGTTTTTGTCTTAGAATCTAACCACAAAGCAGTAAGAAACTGAAACAGGGAGTTCTATGAATTGTCTCTAAAGGATATGGCCGTCTTGGGAAAAATTACAAATGACCTAGATGTGATGAGTAAACCAGGGTACGTTATGTCATTGTTCTAAGAGATATTTGTATATCACAGTTGAGTGGATCCAGGGAGATTAATGCATCACAAGTAATTGTGCAGCTTATAATCAGAATTAAGATGATTTGGAATTTCTTTAAAAATTTCTGCCAGGAAGAATCAATGTGGAAAACAGCCACCGAAAGGAAATAAGAGAGGCTGTCCTTCTGAGTCCATTTGGAACATGCTATAGGATTTTTGAAACAGCAGTGTTAAACAGCAGCATTAAAACTTATTAATAAAAATGAATAGTTGTATATTTTTCAGCCATTTAAAAATTGTAGTATTTGAATATCACAAAATACTTATGGAGAGAAGGTTTATTTCATACATGGTTATTATAAAAAAAAGCAATGCCTTAAAAAATCAAACCATTGGAATGTTTATTTACAATTTTAAAAATTGGAGTGTAGGAGATTCAGTTGCATAAAGAATTGTGAAAATAGAGCGGTTAAACTAAGGGATAACATTTTTTTTCTTGTTTTCTAATGAGCATAATGATTTGAAATAGGTAGAAATAAAACTTAAACAATATATACTACATATGCTTGTTGCCATCCCAGACCTTTGTTATTGAATGGGATTTGCTGCTTTTCTGATGTGCTTTGGAAATTGCTCTATGCCCTGAACTATTCTAAAATAAATGTTATGGTAATGACTGAGTTAAGCAGTATTAAGATACTTGACATTTTGAAGATAAGATAGACCTTTTTTCATTCCCCGACATTCTGTCCACTGACTATGCATTTTGCCTATTCCATAGTACCAAATATTGGCCAGTACAGTGACAGTATCTTGAATTCATTTGTGTGCACGAAGAATGGACAGCTCCCTCTAACAGTGGTTCTTGACCAAGACTGCCCATTAGAATCCACTGGGTGCTTCTAAGTATCTGGGTGTCCAGGCTTCACCCAAAGTTAATCAGAAGCTCTGGAGGTAGGACCAAGGCATCAGTGCCCCTGATGCCAGCTGATTCCACCCAGCTGATTCTACCCCAGCTGATTCCTAGGTGCAACCTATGATAGGAAACCCTGCAATAAAAGTTCAGCTTCTTAGCATAATCTCAACAAGATAGAGACAAATAGACAAATGAATCAAATATTTGGACATGGGAGAAAAGAGAAGTAAGCATTAATCTAAGAAATAGAAGTAGCATTAACTCAGAAGTGCCATACACAAAATTTTTAAAAAATTGTTAAGTGTTCATTATGTTGATATCATCATGAGGCAGGAATATGAGCTCTGAAAAATACTCTTAGTTTTCAATTATGATTATGCTTATAAGAAATGAGCTTCAAGGAATAGCTGGACTCCATTTGAAAATCCTCATAGGTTCCTCTCTTGCCTTGACCGTAATAATTTATCATTACAGTTATCATATTTGCTTGCTTAAGGCAAACCCATAAATCAAAGTAAAGCATATTTTATTAAATTTTCATTGTGGTAAGGTTATTTCACATAGAATCTTATCATTTTAGGGCTAAAAGGGAGTATTAAAATAATTTAGTCAAACATCCTTATGTTTATAGATGAAAAACAAAGGCTCATAGAGATGCCTCACAGCTGACTATAGGCACATTAAGGACATGTGAGAGTCAGGACTAGAAGTCAGGACTCCCAACTTGCAATTCTCTTTCTTTTTATGTGACCAACAGAAAGGACCAAAAGCATGTTAAGGCACCTCGCTGCTTAATGGCCTCCTTCCTTCTTTCACTTCCCTTTTATCATGAGAAAAGCCTTGAAGAATACAGGTTATTATATGAGGAGGGCAATATAGAAGGAGATTTGCAGGTGAGGGGACAGTTGAAAACATCTTTTATGTAACATTTAAAGAAGCAGTTGGTTGTAGCATTTAGAAACTCTAGCAGGTATGCTTGAGCATGAGCACTGAGACCAGATTTTTGTGGGCATTTTTTTTTTTTTTTTTTGAGACTTGGTTTCACTCTGTTGCCTGGGCTGGAGTGCAGTGGTATCACCATAGCTTCCTGCAGCCTCCAACTCCTGGGCTCAGCCATCCTCCTGTCACCAGTAGCTGGGACTACAGGTGGGTGCCACCATGCCTGGTGAATTTTTAAAAAATTTTTTGTAAAAATGGGGTCTCGCTGTTGCTCAGGCTGGTCTTGAACTCCTGGGCTCAAGCGATCCTCCCGCCTAGACCTCCCAAAGTGCTAGGATTGCAGGAGTGAGCCACCATACCCAGCCTTGTATTTGTTTTTAAGAGAGAAAAGTGTATCAAGAATAATCAATAAGACTGTGACTTGATTCATTAAATAGTAGTGTTGTATTTGTGGCAGAGGGTAACTTTGACACTATGAAGTCATTTATGATTTTTTCTTTAATGTCTGCAGCCCTATAGATTTTTGGAGAAAAAAACTTAGAAATCCTTGTTTTTAGGGACAATGGATAAAATACTCTCAGAAAATGAGACATTTCAGTGGAAATTCTTGCCTAATATGTCACCACTTTGAAAATGATTAAAGAAAATGGAGTTTCCCCCCAGTGGAGGCAGGTACTTTGAGTTGTCAGATTTAAGTTGGACATTTTCTCTTAGTTTGGAACTGCCACAAAATGAGCCCTTTCATGTCCTCAATAATACCAAACCAATGCAATCCATCTGTTCTGCTAAATTATTTCTAGTTCCCTAACTAAAAGCACTGCTTTTTCATGCATTTTATCATGATTTTATGCCCTTTATTATATTTTACAAAAGGTTCTGATTCCTCCAGGGCCAATGAGAACTGATTAGGACACTGGCCTCAATCCAGGCTTTGAACACAGGAGGGGAAAGAATAGAACTGTTTCCTTTTTTCTCTGCTCCTTGGCAGAAAAAAATATGAATCTATACCGTGTGTGTGCTCTGTGTGTGGGTGGGAGTGGGTAGGCTGCATTTTATCCTGTCATAGTAGGACTTTGTAGATCATGTTCAGAACATTCCTTCTATAATCAGGTTGCATTAATGGGCTTTATTTCAGAAAGACTATTTCGTCAGGAAAGAACCATGGTGTGTTGTGAGACTCAATGATATGCTTATTTTAAACGACATTAGTCAAACTTCCAACCTGAATGTAGACTGTTTTGGGCTTTGAACTAAATATGATGATATTCCTAAGCTTGGAGTAAGCACTCGTGAGCATTAGCTCCTTTTCTACTCTCAGAGAAGAAACTGAGTGCAAGTCACAGGGAATGACAATGTAATAATGAACACAATCCTACATCACAAAGTTTCTTTATTCAGAAGATGAAAGAAGAGCTATAAGCTTTCATTCCTAGGCCTGCATGGGTAAGGGATTTAATATTCGGGTCTCAAGTGAGAAATCCTCAGATGAAATCCATCCCTTTTTTGCACTGAGTGTCTGTCCCAATATGCTTAGGATTCTCAAAACTCCTTTTGGTCAGAGTATCATAGAAGACTTTACATAGACATCCTGCAGACCAAGTATCTCTGAGAACGGAAATCAGTATCTCCCTAAATTAAGATTATCAGAGCACTTTATCCTATTTTTGACTCATTATGCTATTGACCTTTGACTCAAGAGAACATCTTGAGAGAGAAATGAAGGAATAAAGGGTACGCAGGAAATAGAAAATATGGCAAGGGATTAAGTGGGAATATCTATATTTAAGCCTAAGCAAATAAAATACTAAACTACTGATGATGATACCAGAAAACAAAAACTGTTGGAGCTCTCAATACAGGAGGAAAAGTTGTGGCAAATTTAAGGCATCTGATAAAGTGAGGTAAGACTGATCTACTCCAGGAGATCTTATAAGTCAAGAAATAGAGAAAGCTGTTGCTATTTCAGAATTTTTAGGTTAGCCAATTTCCCATAGAAGTGTCTCTGTGAGATACAGATCTCACAACATGCTTTTTCCAGATCCTATCTCCAGGTAGAAGCATTTTTTTTTGTACTGAATTGGTTTTCACTGCTCTCTTTCTGTAGAAACATGTGCGCTATGTTTATGGGGCTTGTTCTCTAGCAACCAAAGAAGCAGAAGGTGATTGCCAAGAATGAGTACTTCTTTATATTTAGTACAATTATTTTTAAAGAAATATTTATTATAGTAATAAGAAGAGCCAATGTAAAATACTTGCTTAGAGTCAAAAGGAAGAAGAGGGAGAAGGAAAAAAAGGAGACAGCAAAGTGGAAACTTATGAATGGTGGTACATTTTAATAATGAGGGCAAGGCCTAGAGTGTAAACTAGAAGGGAATATTCTTAGAAGAAGCTCTAGGTAGCTGGGCCAGACGCTCTAGCCTTACTGTTGGCTGATTGATCTTACACAAGGGGATGACTGACATTCAGCAGGTGTCCTCTTACGATTTTTACCAGCATTTGAACTGCTGTTAATTACAGTGAATCTTGTTAGCAGATTATTGTTCAGATGTGTGATTGAGCATTCAGCTGGAATGCTAGTGGAGTCGTAGGGGAATGAGAAAAGAAGTTGGGATGGTATGTAAATTTACATGACTAATGTATGAAAACATAAAGATGTATTTATTATTAATGGTATTTAATATTATGCCAGTAGCAAAAATTCAACTTAGAGCTGAAAAAACAATCTTTATGGAAAAAGAGAAAGGGAAAAAAATTGAAGTTTTATGATACTAGTCAAAACATGGGTCTGTTCGTTAGTTATGTCACTGACGATGTTTTAAGATATTGATGTTTCACTGTACCGGCATACACAATGTTAGTGGCTATGGATTTCACAGACCCATAGAAAGGACAGCTAGAAGCCCTATTACTTCATGGTGTTCATTATTCTGCCAGACTAAGATTGGATGCCACAGTCTGTTTTCCAGTGTCCTGCTCAGTCCAATTTTAGATGACTCAAACCATGGAGTTACCACTATTTATCTTGGGGGATTTTCCACCCGCTGAAATCTCACAGTTAAAATGTTTCCCTTTAAACTTTCTCCTGCTCATTTTGTCTCTTTACTTGTCATTCTGCTTCTTTGATTGTTCTGGTCTTCCACAAACTTTTCCAAATTTAATGTTTACCCGCAAGCTACCTAGTTCAAGAGGATGTTTGTTTATTAATCAGAAAGATGGCTGACCAGAATGCCATTATTACATTTGCCTTAGTCTCCAGCATTAGAATTATTCTTACCTACCTAGAATAATTTCTTTAAAGCATATCTTTATTTTTCTAGAAATGTAAATTTGGTTACACAATGCTCAGTGATTGTGTCAAAAACAGGGCACTTCAATGCTATGGAAAGAAAATTCCGCAAGTATGTTTGTTTACTCTGCACGTACAGATGGTGTTAAGGAGACTCCGCTTTATCACTCCCTTCCCTATAGGCTTCCACCATTCCTCCCTCACTATGACTTGGTCATTTATTTTCAAAGACAAGCACAGTAAATGCTGAGGAAGTGTCAGTATATCGCAGTTTTCCCAGCCTGCCTCTTCAGTGAACCACACGTCAACCTCGAAGAGTCTGGCAGCAGCCACAGCACCTTAAACCAGGGAGGTTGAATGTGGAATTGTCCTGGTCCTAAGAGAGATGTTGTTGTCACCTGAAGTTTCTAAGTCAACTAGTGGTTCCTTGGTTAGGAATATGAGAGGACAGCATTTCCTGAACAGATTCTTTTTTAATTTCCCTGTAGTTATGTACTTAAATACTGCCTTACAACTGCCTTGCAGTAGTACATATTTTAAATGAAATATTAATACGGTCTGTATAATTTTAGGAAGCACAGTAATTTACAAAAGTTAAGGTTAATTAACTTCATATACCAGCATGATGTTTATCAGGCTCAGTTGTCTATGTGCCAACTGAGAAATGTGGCCAGGAAGAACACTTTGCATATTGGCTAATTGAGGTTTAGGTTAATGTACACACATGTTTGGCTATGTTGAAGGACCATTCTTTGTTAGATGGAGTGAAAGTCTCTGCCTAGTCTGTGAGCAAAAAGTTGATTGAGTCTAGGGTGTTTCCAACTACCTCTGGTTAAACAGCAGGTTTTGTTTTTGTTTAATTTCCAGTCTGTCACAGACTAATACCTTTATAAAATACTTTAAAAATGAAATACTGCAAAAGTGAAATAAAAATTGAAGACCCATACAATATTATTAGATTGTATTAGATTCAAAAGACATAAAACTACCATCAAATTGCCATAAAATTTCCAAATATTTACTCTGAATTTTTATGCCAACCTCATCACAGACCATTGATAAACAAATACTGAACTGTTATCCAGCCTGTAGAACACTTTGAGGAACATCGAGACTAACACTATTGTGAGGTACACATGTGAAGTGGTTGGAGTATTTATGATCATCGAATACATTAAAATATAATAGTATTTACTTACGTCCTTTAGGAAAGAAAAAGGAATTTGTTCTAACTTTTTTGGGTGAGTGTAAAATAAAGTTGTAATAATTTTTACTTCTCAACTAAATAATAGCCCCTGTTTGTGTTTAAGCTGATAGTTTTACAAAAGAATTAACTATTAATTTCTTTGTTCCAGATTTCTTTTTTAATGGCAAAGAAGAATATCTGTCAATTGCCCGTTTAGGTATAAGCAATCCATTGGATCTGAACCTTGCATACACTAATTTTTCAAATATTATCGTAGTACTTTCTAAGCAAATCAGTGTCACATTCCTGCAATGATGAAACTCAGCCCATTATTAATCATTGTAAATGTGACTCAGGGTCTCATTTTCTTCTAAATTGTTGTCAGTGGAGTACTGTAGGCTTCTGCTGTTTTCTTTCAGCGAATTCAAGGTCGAAAAGCCAGCCTGGAGGAAATACAGCTTGTTCATTCCGAACATCACTCACTGTTGTATGGCACCAACCCCCTGGACGGACAGAAGCTGGACCCCCGGATACTCCTAGGTCTGTACGGGCTCCCATTCTACTGAGAACAGCACATTCCAGCACTGTCATTAGTCAATGCTGGTGTCAGTTGAAAATACTTGGCAAACAGTATGACAAAAAATCAGTTTTTCCAACAGCATTGCTCTGTGGAATGAGTCGTTTACAATAGAAGCCAATGTAGATTAAGAAAATCCTGCATTAGAAAATGCCAGTGTACTTTCCATGATGTTTACTTTAAGATGAACCTTTATTTGAATAACATTTCTTACTGTGTTTTTGCCTATAGGAATAAATACATTGCTGAATTTGTTTCCTTATGTTTTTACACTAAAAGAAAAAAAGATTTTCACATTCTTTATGCAAATTTATCTTCACCTTTCTTGTTTGTTTTGTGTCTTTCAGTTCTCTCTCTTCTATGAACTTAACAGACAAAGGGAATAGTACAACTTATTTTAAGTGAAAATCCTTATTACTATGCCCAGCACACTACATTTTATAGTAAGATTTAATTTAAAATCTTAGTGTAGTCTATTTAATACAGGCCTTACCTATGGCATTAAATAGTGCAGTAAATGGCAGAAATAGAAAACTCTTAAACATAATTTTTTATTACTGTAAGATTTCTCAAAATTTTATCATCAGATTTTAAATAAAATTTATGTTACAGAGCTTTACATAAAGTTTATGTGAGTGATAGAAGCAACAGATATTTGTAAAAATATTACTGATAAAACATTATTTTAGCTGAAGTAATTATATTGTTTTATTAATAACCTTTTGTAATTGAGTAACAATACATAGCATTCAATAGATGCCGACAGGATAATGTTTTGAGTTTTAACTAAAAAAGGCATTTTAGGACTTTTTCTTGTCTTTTTCTTTCAAATGAACCTGTTATGTCAGTTCCAAGTTATTGGACCTTTTCATCTAACTTGATATAATTTTAAAATGGTTTTCTGTTAACTGGTCCTAAACAACTCCAGAGTAAGCAATATATGACATGTAGTAGGTAGGTATCTTGGAAAACAGTTTTAAAGGGAAGTTAATAAGTACCCATTATGATACTTACAATATTCCTTTTTAATATGAGTGGCAAGCATCCATGAATTTATGAAGTACAGGCATATGGGTGAGTGTATATGTGCCTGCACACACGTGTAACAGGGTAGGCAGTTGTAGCTTGGGGAGAAGTAGGCAGAAAGGGGAACACGTAAAGATTACTCCATTTTTTAGAAAGCATATTGCTAAAATTTGATGATGAAAAACAATTTAAATAGTAGAAGTCAAGTTATATATTGATATAGATACAAATAGATCAGTCTAAACATGTATACTCTATATGTTTTTTTTCCCTTCTGTCTATTGAAGGAAATGGTCTCTATACATGCTGATACTTTACATAAACATTTTGTTGTGGAAACTGTGCAATAAACATTCTTATTTTAACATGAATTAATAATCCCACCCAAATAACCACAAAGATGAAGTAAACCAGACGTTTTAACTTTCATGGTTTTATGAGGTCAAGATACTCAAGCATTTAAATATAGGAAACTGGGTCCATGTGATTATTTTTTAATTTAGTTAAGAGCAAACAAGTAGCAAATCGTCCCCATTTTTTAAAAATTATTGTACCAAAGTATAAATCGACCCAGTTGTACATAGACTAGGTACCTTTGAAATTTACTGGAATAGTCTGAGATTGATCAAATTATGAATATCAACACAAATTGGCCACATATCTCATTAGTTTTAAATATTTAATCTCAAATAATATTCTAACGATTGATGACTTTAAAGTTAGTGTTCTGTCCACATACTGAGTCTCAGAGACACCTCCTAATGATCAGTGCTGTAATTTCGACATTGTGTGTAGGCTACGTGAGCGCAGGTAAATAGGGATGTAGCATTTGGTCAGGCTTTGAGGTCAAGCACTAACTTCAACTTTGATAACACTTCCAAACTACTTCAATTTCTCTGGTGAATACAGACATTTAGCTGATTTCTTCAACCCCAGTTGTAAGTGAGTAATCCCATTCTTTTAAAAGCTTAATTTTTCGTACCTTTGTTCTTTGTGAAATTTGGATTCTTGTAGCTTTTTTACTTGTATCCACAAGCCCAGGTTGAAGCTGCCATGTGTGAATGTGTAGAAATTCATAATTATCAAGATATTTTCTCTTTCTTCATTCATTCCTTTCAGTCCCATACATCTCACTACCTCCCCCAATTCCTCCCAACACAGATTGGGGATGTCTTTTCTGAATTACATCCATACTACTACTCTTGGTATGTTACATTCTAGAGTTAGGAGGAAAGATTTGAATAAAAGTGCAGTATAACCAGACCAATCAGTCTTTGTGTCTTGAAAGACATCTATAGATTATAAAATAATTAGATTTGAAAATGGGCATCATTCATCTCTTTAAGTACTCTAGACCCTGTAGGGTGACACTTCAAAAACAGTCTCTCCAGTTATTTCTGGTACAAGGTTTTCCTTAGCATAAATATTCCTGTTCTTATGACTAGTTTCCATTATCTTGTAGTTAGCCAGATTTCAGTGCATTGATAAGGCAATATAGTATAATTAAAAAGCAAATCCAGTCAATTCAGTGAGAAAAATTTCTTGCACACTAGCAAATTTAAATGATCAATTATTTGCCTGTTTTGTATTATATTAATATAAACATTACTAAATAAAATTCTCCTAAGTAGGATATCTTTATTTTCCTAATTCTCTTAGGGTTTAATAATTTTTGTAAATTACTTTTAAAAATTATTTTTAGTATATTATAATATTATATTTATCCCTTTTCATTGACTATGAATAAAGAATTCAGACATTAAAATATATATTATATTTTAATTTCACAGGTGACACATGAATTTGCTCTTGGAAAATACTCGAGGATACAGAAATATCTTTGTTGAAAGCAACAATATAAGAAAACTTTACCCCTCTCTATGCTATCCAGAAATTTTTCGATGTGTCTTTTACTGGTGCCAGTATTCCAGTTTTAACAAAAGTCCCACAAAATGTCAGTTCCAAGAGACAATCACAATTAAGATTTTGGCATATATTTTTAAAGATTTTAAAATTTATATTGATATTATATAGAGTGCCAAATGGGATTATTCTTTCTTAATAATTTCTTAATAATTCTTTCTCAAAAGTGTCTTGTTTAAAAAACTGTGGATATTGGAGAGGCTTTTGGTGTACTTGGCCTTAGCTATATCTTTAGTAGATGTAGCTACTTATTAATAGCTAAATCTACTTAGCTATGTCTGAAGTGGAAATTTAGAATAAGTCTATACATTTGAGAAGATATTTTAATATTGGAAATTTTAAAAAAATGACAGTGCATGGTGTCATAAACCTTGTGGCTCAAAATATCCCATTGGAGGAACACACTCAGTGAATAGCTGAGTTATTTACTGTAAGTTATAAATTTAAAAATTATTATATATAGTATGGATGTGTAGGACAATTTTTTAAAAAGCTTATAACTCAAATCTAATGGGCATGTATTTGTTCCTGTGAAGCAATAGACTCAACACGAAATAATATTTGTATTGGTTTGTTTTGGGTTCTTAACCTGTGTATATGTATAGACAGAATGAAGGTATTCTGAAAATTAACTCTATTGAATAATTGGTCTATAATTTTATTAATTTCCTCGAGTCAAGTGATAAATACCATTTGACATAATATTATATGTTAATAAACACCAAAAATTTTTAAAACTATATTTATAGTCCCAATTTATATTTTTTTGTGTGTTTTCTTATTATATAGGTGGTGACTCTCAAAAGTTTTTTTCCTCACTACCTTGTGGTGGACTTGGGGTAAGTATTAGTTTGTTCACTGTTTTTAAATAACGCAAACTTATAAAAAAATATTTGATTTATCTATTCAGTTATGTCGAGTCTGTTTCTCAGTAAACGTTGTACTAGACTTCAGGACTGGCTATATAATTTGCAGGGCTAAATACCAAAGGAAAATGTAGAGCCCCTTGTTCAAAACTCATTAAAAATTTGAAGACGGTAGTAACATAGAATTAAACAAAGAGTTGCAGCCTTTGTGACTATAAGCTCTTGCGTGACTGCACAGGTCAAACATTAATGAAGCCAGCTCTGCTAGACTTTTATATAGCTGGAGAAACAGTAATACAAGAGGGTTTAACACACTCTCGCAGCAGAATTCAATTTTCAATAGAACCAGGCTGAATATGCACATACATTATATTCCTGGTGAAAATGGCATAAACTTTACAAAGTGCTTTGCATTGTGGTACATTTTGATTGTGAACTTTATAGGGCCATCTTTGTCTTCAGTAATTAACAAAACCTTTTGACCCAAGATATTTATACTACATTTCAAGAACAAATTTGCTTGAATCCAGCAATGTATGAAGAGAAATGTCTACATTTTTGTGGATGATTAGAACATAGCCTATAACCTGCAATCTATTTAAATTTAACCCTTACCAGCAACAAACCATCATCTTGCAGAACTAAGTGCTAAGTTGTGCAACATAATTTTAGGTGAGGTTTCCAAGGACTAAGATATTTAAGTCAGTTAAGTTTCCTGGATACTGATGGGACAGAACAAAACTAGTTACATGTATATGATGTTTTAGACAATTTTTTGCTATAACTGAATTTTATACAGCGAAATCCCATATTTTTTTCAGTTCATTCTATCATTTTAATGAGGTCTGATTTAGTGAGGGGTAGGTTTTTGTTCCTTTACCTGTGATTCTGCCCCCTCTGGAAATAAAAATGGCAACTACTACCATTTTTATCTGCTGGACTTTACATTTACCAAGTTTCATAACAACCTTATAAAACAGTCATTATTATTTTAACACCATTTTGCAGATAGGAAACAGAAGGCTCGGAGAAGTGATTTTCCTGAAGTTAATATAGTAAAGGGTGAAAAGCTGAAAGTATAGGGGTTAATGTGTATATCCATGTGAAGGAGTTCCAAGAGAACTTTCTAGGCCCATCCGTGCTTTCATCTCTAACAAACTGGCTGCAGCCTCCCCTCATGCCCGGAGTCCAGCAGCGCAGCTGTGTGGCGGATGCGGTGTGTCCCTCTTTGTTATAGCTCACCAATGATTTGTGCTTTTTGACTGCCAGCACAGGACAGTTAGCAACCCACATTAATGTTTGCTCATTTTTTAGCAAACCTCCTGTGGAGCCAGGAGCTTGCAAAGTCATTCTAGAAAGCAGAGGGCAAATTCACTTTTAAAATGGGTTTTACTGGCTTTTGTGCTTATTGTCTAACATCCCAAGTGGCTATTTTATGAGAATGGCAGCTTACCTGCAAATTAGGCTAAGTATGAAACAAAGCAAATGACTACTTAATGGGAACAGTGATGTGGAGGAAATCAAAGCTGTTTGAAGTGCTGCGGCCATCCAGCTCCGCTCATTTACAAGTACAGATGGTCCCCGACTTACGATGGTCTGACTTACAATTTTACCACTGTACAATGGTGTAAAAGCGATATGCATTCAGTAAAAACCATACAACCATTCTGTTTTTCACTTTCAATACAGTATTCAATAAATGACATGAGGTATTCAGCACTTATTATAAAGTAAGCTTTGTGTTAGACGACTTTGCCTAACTGTAGGATAATGTAAATGTTCTGAGCATGTTTAAGATAGGCTTGGCAAAGCTATGATGTTCAGTAGGTTAGGTGTATTAAATGCATTTTCAAATTACAATATTTTTGACTTACAATGGGTTTATCGGACATAACTCCACTGTAGGTTGAGGAGCATCTGTACATTTAGTTCATGACTCAGAGCTGAATTGAGGACAGCTCCCTAGGACTCATCTCCAGAATCTCACCTGGGATGTGCCTCTAACTCACTATCCCCTGAACATAAAGTATCTTAACTCAACTGTTCTAAACCTATACCAAAGTAACTTCTTATTCTTCACCCAGAACTGCTTTAGTAAACTTATGAAAGTTTACTAAAGGGATGAATATTTACTGCTGCTTCTGGCCTGTACGTCCAACATAAAGCACAGTGCAGGTCAGAAAATAAGGCCATAATGTTTCCAGATACTGACCTAATCTGGATGGTGGCAGCAGTGGTGGTGGGTAAATCTAGCATGGGCAGGCAGAAGCAGGAAGAGGAAGCCTGGATTAGTTTGACTCCACCAGTACTAGAGAAGGCTGGAGAGAGGTGCTATGTCAAATGGCTTGTATGACTTCTGGTGGTGTTTATGTTGGTCCAAGTGAGTGTGAATGTGTGTGTGTGCAAGCTTGTACTTGCTGATGTCCCAGTGAACTAGTTTGAGTCAATCTTTTTGTTTTTGTTTTCAATTAAATGTTTTAAATTGTGTTCTTAGCCATTTAGGAGCCATCTTGCCCCCTCAGATCTTTGGTTTTGATACAAGTCCTAGGAGAAACTCTTGGTTCTCTGGATTTGCACCAGTCTAAATTTTCACCTCCAAGACAATCCCAGGAATATTAACTATACAAAAGATACCCAGTATGAACTTGGAGTGGACCAACTTGGCAACATGCGGCACCCTGGAGAGCTTGGAAATTACTGAAATTGCTTTTGTCTTGAGGCACAGTTCTGGCTCAGATTATCTAAGCTGGACCCATTGGTTTCAATTCTAAAACACTCGATAATCCCCAATTGTTAAAGTAAACTCTAGTCACCTATAGCTGCAGTCCCCAAACCCTGGGCCGCAGCCTAGTACCAGTTGGTCTGTGGTCTATTAGGAACTGGTCCCAAATCACTGTCTGAGCTCTTGCCCTGTCCCATAGAAAAATTGTCATCCATGAAATTTAGTAACTGGGCGCACAACAGGAGGTGAGCAGCAGGTGGGGAAGCTAAGCTTCATCTGTATTTACAGCTGCTCCCCCATTGTTCTCATCACCACCTGAGCTCTGCCACTCCCCCCATCCCCCATGGAAAAATTGTCTTCCATGAAAGAGGTCCCTGGTGCCTTAAAGGTTGGAGACCACTGCCCTGGAGTATGTAACTTCTTTCTAGATGGCTTTATTATGTACTTACTGAATGTTGATAAATTAATTGACTTTTGAGGAGACTACTTAGGGAATTAATGAAATTAAAATCTCTGCTTCTTATTAAATTTTCCCCTAAAATTGCGTGTAAGCAATTACAGTGCTGGCCAAGCAGCTCAAGGGGGAATGGTATTTAAGCTGCTTTAAAATGTGCTCTCCAGAACTGCATTTTGAGCAAAAATCTCAAGGTTTCCGAATTCCTTTGTGTTTGCTTCTCATTTTGTTTAGTTACTATGGCATGACTCATTTCTGATGACTATGTGATTGCACTACAAGAAAATGCACCAGTTGAAAATAACATTTGACCAAATCCCAGGACTTGGTCATTGCATAGTGAAAAAGATAATTAGGGACTCTGCAGAGAAAAGCTAGGGCAGGACCACTTTAGTTTTCACTCCTCAGGGCATATCACTAAAAATAGTGATCATTTTCCTGGCCATCTGACCTGCTGCTGTGTGAAGAAATCTTGAAGTCATTTCTCAGCCTTATTTTCCCCTCTTCACTTGATAGGCCACAAAAAAACCCACAAAAGCAAGGACGAGCAGGCTTTTATGATAATGTCGTCATCAGCTCCCAGCTTCAAACACTTCTGCGGCTTTTGAGTTGTCATTTATAACTTGGAACTGAATCGACCCATAATTCCCCCGATACACTTAGAGAAATTGATAACAGACTGTGCGCTTCTTTTATGGCTCGGAGGAGGCAACTCCAATCACATCACTATTGGCAGGCAATATTATTTTCTGACATGGTTGTAAAAGTATAAAGGGTCTTATGGCATTTGTTTAGATGAGGAATGGGCTCTCAAGCTGTGCTGGGGTTTACGGGACCAGATCAGTGAGAAGCAAAGGGAATATGATGTTTGCAAACAGGATATGATTTTATATAAGTTTGAGTTTCATGCTCTGTTCCCTGGGGAAAGCCCTGCAGACAGCAGAGAATTCCACTTTTATCCTACAACAGACAAGCTCCCAGTGCCAAAAGGCTGAAAAATAAACGTGGTCAATGGGCAGTGTCAGACCCTTGATTGGAAGAGGAGGAGCCGTGGAGGAGGCCGAACAATTCCCTAGGAGGAATGAGGAATTGCAGAGCATGGGCAGATTCCGGGCCTGCCTAACGGGTCGAAGATATGCCAGAAATGAGGCTCTGGGAGGTTGAACCAAGGCACCTTCTCTGGCAGCAATTCAGTGAATCTGTGAACACAAAGCTAGCTTTTCTTACAAACTTTTACTCTGTCCATATTCTGCTTGATTACACCTAGATCAGACATTAGGAATGTCATTTTTGTGATTCGGGAAGGGGAAGATGGGGAGAAGCGTTAGGTGATTATGAAGGGGGTGTAATTTAAGGCTCCTATCAATTGCTCTGAGGTTTTCTGCAGGCATTTCAGTTGTATACTGACTACATTCTACCTTCACATTATTTTTCTAATTATTACACCACATTGATCCTTCACGTTTATTCTCCCCAATAACAGTAAACCGAGTTCGTGTGGCAAGCTTTTCAAAGGACTGCTCCGATTTTTCCTTTCTATTGGAATGCCATTGAACAACTTTTATTTTATGAATAAACTTAT
Source organism: Indri indri (assembly GCA_004363605.1). Classification (NCBI taxonomy): domain Eukaryota; kingdom Metazoa; phylum Chordata; class Mammalia; order Primates; family Indriidae; genus Indri; species Indri indri. The sequence goes on along the minus strand of RJWJ010010515.1, from coordinate 11,133 downwards.
GGACACACAGTTTAATTCAATGGGACACAAAGATTTGGTTAATGATACATTTTACGGCTGTGATTGAGGATGATCTTCTTTGAAACCAAACCAACATTTTAGAAGGCATAATACATGCCATTGGATCAGGGGTGAAGGGCAGGAAAAGTAAGATAAGGCTTGTTGCCAACAACTAGGCAAGGTGCAGAATGCAAAGCTTAATGAGGCAAGACCACTGCTCGCAGTCGCTTAGGGACTGTGCATCTGGCTGGTTTGGATAAATGCTGTGCTACGTGAGCACAGAGGAGGCAGCTTTCAAAACAGAAAAGAAAGAGGGGCGTGGGGGTTACTCACACAGTCAGGAGCTGAATCTCCAAGAACAATTAGTAATAAATGTGTTTGTGCGAGTTTGTGTGAGTTGTGTGTTGAGGGGTGGTATGAGCGTAGGGTGGGGGTGAGGGGGCAGCCAGGCATTGACTGTTTAGGCTATACTGACATACCCTATTTTTGACAATTGTACCAAGCTGTTGCCAATTAGTTGAGAATTTTTTTTCTTTCCTCCAAAAGAAAAGAAAAAACCACCTAATGTTGGTGCCAAAATTTTGGATGTTCCTGAGGTTTTAATATTGACTCAGGAACCTCTTTCTTCACATGTTATTCCCACCCAATTACCTCGAGCAGGCACAATGCCTTTTGTTACATGAGCAGAAAGAGGAAGGAGTGGCGTGTGCTTCTCATATGTAGTAATCAGGATAATGTTGATTTCCCTCCTGTTAATGTTCAACTGGCTTGTAATCAGCACTTCCTCTCCTCCACCGCTGCTATCAAAGATGCATCACACTCCTCTTCACTTCAGCAAAATAAGAGGATCCACCCCGATTTGGAATCTCCCCATCTCTCCTTCCTGATTGTATTTGGATTTTCTCTAGCTTTAACCTTGATGCAAATGATACTGGCGGGAACACTCCACAGCACATGGAAAAAGTAAAACTGATAAGCCACCTTAATGAAATTGGGAATTTTGTTTCATGCTGTGGATTCCACAACAAAATTATGTTGTCTCAGACTTGGGAAATTTAGTACAAAATATTAGTCAAGTCAGGAAATTCCTTCTAAATGGCAAAGGAAGTGTCCAGCATTGCATAGATTATGCTAATTGTGTATACTCAATAATAATTGTGGAGATGTAGACAACACTCCCTGCAGAGATACACATATATACATTATCCTGTGTTTACTGCAATATGTGAAATTTTATAGAATCATTAAGCATCTGATGTCCATTGCAGGGAAGAGGAAAATTAGAAGTGAAAACCTTAACTTCCTCTTTAATTCACTTAGTTGTAGCATCTCATCTGCAATTAAAGTCTTTGCATTGGTTTGACATTATGGCTAAGCACAACAGGATGTGTTTTAAAATAAGAATACTTCATTTAATTATTTAAAGTAAGCATAAATATTACAAAGCCATTAAAATTCTGTTGTCAAAATGAGATGGCTGAAAAATATCATGAAACGTTTTATACTTTTTTTTACATTCTTAGAATCGGAACACCTATTTTTAAAATATATATATGTATTCTTAAATATATAAGCCACTACGTCAGCCAAAGTAATGTCAATAGCAGGAAGGAAGAAAACATATCCATTCCTGGAATTTCTTTTTCCATAATTTTTCTCTGTTCTTTAATAATTTTTCTCTATTTGCCTATGTGGCTTGGTTATAAAACACTGGGACAAGAAGAAATTGAGCTGTAGACTCTGTGGTTGCTGAAGGTAAATAGAGTTGAACTTTAAGCTTCTCTATAACTTAGAAGATCTATGGTTCTAAGAAATAAAATTGAGAAATTAAAACATACTTGACTAAATTTGAATATATGATCATCTACTAATTGCCACTTCAGACTGTCAAGGAGACATAAGGCTTTAGGTTAAATAAAAATTTAAAGTAGGCAAGGGAAATGAGACTTCCTAGAAGAAAGGAATCTTGCAAAAGCCTACTCTGCAGCTAAATCTAGGTCCACTTCAGCTTTTTATTTTGATGTTAAAAAACCACGTTTGTATTTTTCCTTTGTCGTAATTCTACCCTGAATAGTTCCAGATCCAGATATTCATCCCTGTAGCAAACTGATATCCAATACCTACTATTGACATGTCATTATTGCACTTGTCTTTGTGAAGTATTTTAACCAAAAATTTAGTAAAGCATAGCTTCTAAGTTTTCATTGATGTAAAACAATACATTTTTTTTTTCCAAATTCAAAGGTAAAATAAACTAGTTGACTGAATGCTTGAGCCATAAGTAGGCAGTTCACAGTAGAGTCACTAGAGTTTAATCATTCCAAACTTCAAGAAGAACCCACAGCTTCTGACTCCTAGGTCAGCAGTGTCATTATTACTGTAAAATGTCTTAACTTTAAATGTAAAGTCATAAGTAAAATAAAGGAATTGAATAACAAAAGCAATGATTTCCTTAGCAGCAAAGCATACATGGAATCATTAATTTTATGAAGACTAACAAGACTACTAAGGGTATATTAATAATATATTAATTTCAATTAATATTTGAAATTATTTGGTTAATTTATTCTGTTATATCCCAAATAATATGATTTATGTTGCTTCTAATTGGTATTTACTATAGACGCATACAGGCATACCTTGGAGAGATTGTGGATTGACTTCCAGACCATTGCAATAAAGCGAATATCACAGTAGAGCAAGTCACGTGAATTTTTTGCTTTCCCAGTGCATGTAAAAGTTATGTTTATACTATACTCTAGTCTATTAAGTGTGCAATAGCATTATATCTAAAAAAAGTGTATATCTTAATATAAAATACTTTATTGCTAAAAAATGCTAACGATCATCTGAGCCTTCAGCAAGTTATAATCTTTTGGCTGGTGGAGGGTTTTGCCTCAATGTTGAGGGCCTTGCTCTGGATTAGGCTTTGGCTTAAGGGAATGTTGTGGCTGGTTTGATCTTCTATCCAGACCACTAAAACTTTCTCCATATCAGCAATAAGGCTCTTTTGCTTTCTTATCATTCGTATGTTTACTGGAGAAGCACTTTTAATTTCCTTCAGGAACTTTTTCTTTGCATTTACAGCTTGGCCGTTTGGGGCAAGAGGCCTAGCTTTCAGACTGTCTCCACTTTCGGACGTGCTTTCCTCACTAAGCTTAAGCAATTCTTGGCTTTTGATTTAAAATGAGATGTTCGACTCTTCTTCCCATTTGAACACTTAGAGACCATTGTAGGGTTAATAGTTTGCCTAATTTTAATATTCTTGTGTCTCAGGGAACAGAGAGGCCTTAGGAGAGGGAGAGAAACAAGGGGATGGCTGGTTGGTGGAGCAGTCAGAGCATGCACATTTACCAGTTAAGTTTACTGTCTTATATAGGCGTGGTTCACAGCACCCGAAACAATTACAATATTATAATAAATCGAATATCACTGAACATAAAATCACTATATCAGGTATAATAATAATCTAAAAGTTTGAAATATTGCAAGAATTGCCAACATGTGATAGAGACGTGAAGTGAGCACATGCTGTTGGAAAAATGGCACCGACTGACCTCTCCACACGGGGTTGCCACAAACCTTCAATTTCTAAAAAATGCACTATCTTTGAAGCACGATAAAACGAAGCACAATAAAATGAGATATGCCTATATAGATGTCCTCCTGATAATCTTTAAAGGTCTACAAGTAGTGAAATTCTTTGCTGCTAAATAGATTACTTTCCCCCCTTAATCTTTTGACTCTTTTTTAGGCAATTTAACATCCATTCATTCACTAATAAATAAACATATGTTGCGAGGGTCCTGCGTGCTAAGTATAGAGCAACATCTAGCCTAGTGGTTTTCCTTACTTTTTTGGTTTTCTTTCCTTTTCAATTCCCACTCATATATCTTATTAAACTTACTTCTTAGACTCTATGCTGATTTTTTCAATTCCTATTTGTCAAATCTGATAGGAAAGACCTGGGCATCCCTGAGGATATGGACAGAAGGTAATTAGAATATCTGGACTCAATTGAACATGATTCGAATTCATTTTTCTGATGAAACATTTCTGTAGGATAGCCTTTCTGTCCCAGCCTTCTTTGATGGAGGCATCAAATTCTCACTCCAAGAGTGAGGAACTGCGGTATCCAGCATCTGTCCACTATACGATTAACAGCAAATGGGAAAGAGGTTTAAAGCCCAGTACTCATTGGTGCAAACTATTCTCTGTGCTTCAAGACTTACCACATTCACATCTTCTGGTGGCTAATCTCAACCTGGGGCAGGATTCATTTGCTCACTTATTATTCAACATAAACATTATACAACAAATATTTATTGAGTGCTTATAATATACCAGGAACTAAAGACACAGTACTGAACAAAACAGAAAAAATTTTGTCCTGATGGCACTTGTGTTCTAGTGGGGGTGACAGATAAGCAAATATGTATGAGTTTACATATGTGTGTATGTGTGTGTGGTGATGAATGCTATAGAGAAAAGAAAGCCAGGAAGGGGACGCAGAGTCTTGCAGGGTTGGGGCACAGAAGTGGTGGTTAATGGGAAGTGTTGCCTTTTAGAGATTAGACTCGATGGGTGAGGGGTGACCTGGGAGTCCTGGCTGCTTGTAGTGACTGACTTGAAGAGGGGCATGGAGAATAATGAGATTCGTGCTGAGAGTGCAAGCAGAGTGGCGGGGAAGCAATGAAAGTTCAGAGAATAGGGAGGGGGCTTGCCAAGACTGCTCAGTACTCTGGTGCCCCATCCTTACTCCCACCGTTAAGATGTGGACAACTAAGGGTAGGGTTGTTCCATCCAGAATACGCAGAGCTCCTGGTCTTCTTTTTGACTCCCAGATTGTGGTGTGGTGATAGAAGTTGAGGTGGCAAGTTGGATTTATGGCACAGCCTAAGGTCCTGACATCGTTCTTAACATCTGGCTGTGGAGGTCTGGAGAAGGTTGGGGGTTAGCATACACTTATCTAGGCGCTCAAAGATCTGGGGTTCAGTATCAGGTCCTGGGCTGCAAGATATCTGTCTGGGTGGCTCCAGATCTTAGCAGCATTATGGGATTTGTGGTTCCCAGTCCCTGGGGATGTAACTTTTCTATTTAAATTGGGCAGCTGAAAATTAGATACAGTACCCTAACACCTGCCCATTTTTAAGTATAATGAAAATGTCCTGACATTTGCATGACATTCCCAAGTACTTTTTCATGTGCATTTTAGTGGCTTCCTGAATGACACTGTTACACTGTGGCCTCAGTTGTTTCCAGCTGGTCCCTCCTGATTTATGTCTGAGATGTGAGATCCAGGATAACTGATTTGTTGACCCCATTGAGTTAGTGCATGGACCATGGGATGATGATTGCTCAATTTTCATATGCCCAATTTTGTGTTGAATGTTTACAGTGCATAAACATAAACGTTGCAGTCTAAATTGAATAATACTTTTTACTGTTTTTTTAACTATCAGTTTCTAATCCTCAGTATCCTCAATAATAAATGGGATGAATCGTTAAAAATTTTTGCTTGTGTTATTTAGGACTCTGCTCTAACCATCTAAGCAAAATAATAATCCTTCACTTTTACCCTAATGGGATCCAGAGGATTGATGATAGGATTATCCATCAGGTAAAGGGACGGTTAAGGTGCCCTGGAGTAGACAGGGCAAGAGAGCATCCTTTAAAACATGCCCTACTGGTTCTTGCAGAACTAGGCTGATTCACAGCCTCACAGCAGAGTACCATTCTATACAGGAAGCTTCCAATGATAACCTACCTCCATCTCTCTCTCTCTCTTTTTTTTTTTTTTTTTGTGACAGAGTCTCACTTTCTTGCCTGGGGCGAGTGCCGTGGCGTCAGCCTAGCTCACAGCAACCTCAAACTCCTGGGCTCGAGCAATCCTACTGTCTCAGCCTCCCGAGTAGCTGGGACTACAGGCATGCGACACCATGGCTGGCTAACTTTTTTCTATATATATTTTTAGCTGTCCAATTAATTTCTTTCTATTTTTGGTAGAGACGGGATCTCGCTCTTGCTCAGGCTGGTCTCGAACTCCTGCCTCCATCTCTTTTAATCCTCACGATAATCTTAGGGGTCTTATGACCAAAGATGTAACTGAGGGATTCTTATTCTACAGAAAATGAAACTAAGGCTCGAAGAGGTGAGTAACTTGTTCAAGTCACACTGTTAGTAGGCGGTGGAGTAGAGATGGCCTGATTCCCAAGTCTTGACCACAATACGGTGCGCACACAACTCACCATAATTTCAACCCCATACGATTGTCAACACCCCTTTCCCAAGCGAGAATAGCCCTAGCCATAAGAAAGCAAAATTGCTTTTTTTGCCAAGAGCATTCTCTTTTTTATTGAAATTCCTATGAAGTATTAAATCCATGCACTCAAAGATCATCAATTTTGGGTAAAAAATTACACAGCTGTACACAGCATTTCAACTCTAACTAGAACACTGAAAAATCTCTGCCCTTGGACCAAACCACTGTGGGATGAGTTAGAGAGAATTTCATTTCACACACCTACTGAGTCAAAGTTAATTTTATTAAGCTGCTTTCTGTAGGAATGGGGTCTAACATGTATTGTGCGGTGAATAAAAGGATTGGCATGTAAGAAGTGCCCTTTATGCAGTGTGTACATAAGTTAAATGAAGAAGCAGTAGAGAAATACTAAAATGATATCACTTGCCTCTATCTCGGTAAAAATGACCAGCAGTTCACTGAAATAGAATAACAATAGGGACTCTGAAATTCCTTGACTGGCCGTGTAACCCACAGGAATCCATATATTACTTGGCAGATCTACGAGTTCACCAGTATCTTAAGTAAGGATCCTTTGAGTTCAAGATGTAGCACTTTTGCCAGAACAAACATATTCCTCTACTTATTCTTGTTCCTGGCAAGTAAATAGCAAAGGGATATTTTTTGTGAAGATGAAGAGTGACTAGAAATGGCACATGCAAGGTCAGTGGAGCTGCCAGAAAGCAGTCGATCATACTGGGTGCTGGTTCGTGGCAGAGCGTTAATGCACACGGCATGCCCCTTGCCTCCTCCAGCTGTCACATTAATAGTTCACGCCTTCCTTCCATATGGAATATCAGTCACAGTATTCATTAGTCATATCCATGGTTTTACTTGGAATCTGAAGGTCTTCCCTGTAGCTGCTCTGTTTCTTTTTCATCTCACCATGACTAAAGAAGCTAAGGTGTGGGCATTATAACCTGCAAGTGATCCCAAGGGAATGGGCTGTCATTCATGTCTTCCTCTCAGGGTTGAACAAAAAAGAGAAAGCTTGTGGGTTCACCCTCCCATTGTCATCATAAATCCATACTAGCTCCATTTCAAGAGTCTCGGGGTTTCAGCAGAACGTCTAACATGAAATGAATATGCACATTCAAGGAGCTGGCCCGCTGTATCACGTAGGAGAGGGAGAAAGGGAGAACACCCATTGTTACAGGCTGCAGAGCTGATTGAAGAAGAATACAGTGCAGAATACCAAGGTTCTCGGCCCAGAATTATGGCTCTCACCATTATCCTATAGGAGGAAAACAGTGACACTGACCTAGAATTATAGAGGGCTTTCAAGAAGTATTGACGTGTTGACTCCTAAGTAACTGCAGAACTGCCCCTGAATGGTTTTATAATTTTAGGGGAGATATTCTTCTGCCCAGTCCAAGTCTAAGAAACTATCAGTGCAAAGCCTCTGTTAATTATTACTTCACTTATCTGAGCCTCAGTTTCTGCACTTATGAAATGGGTTAAACAGGCCCCCCTCATTGCATTACAGTGAGGATGATATGTGATCATGCAGACTATCGATGGCAGCTATATGTCGAAACCGGCACTGCTCCACTCTGTGGTGTAGCCTCGGGTATGTTCATTCCACAGAGAGTAAACAGACTGCCTGATTTAACAGGTTTAAAGCCCTGCAACCCTGAGGTCCCACCTGACCTACCGACCCAACTATGCTCTACCATTAGAAGCATGGCACTCTGGGGAGACTGCTGTAGAGAGGGGGGCACATTGTTTCCAGAAGCCCCAGTTATGAAGCGCATGGGCAGAGAATTTTAATTAAGGAACTCCAAAATCTGGATTCAAATCTTCATATTGTCACTGCCTCAAAAGTGCTTCTCCAGCTCTAAAGTGCAGATTCCAATCTAGCAGGACTGGATGTGGCCTGAGATTCTCCATTTCTCAGCCACTCAGGTGATGGCATTGCTGCTCATCCATGGATCACATTTTGAGTGGCAAGATCCTGTAAGACCACGAACACACAAATCATTTAACTTTTCTGGGTCTCAGTTTCTTTGCCTACAGAATAAGGTGATAAATGAAATGTGATTTATCGTCTTCTCTGAAGATCAAATGTGGCATTAATATGTGGTAATACTTTATCCAAATTTAAAACAGCTTTTTAAAAAAAGTCATTTTCCTTGAGATATCAGATAGCAGGCTCCCATTAGCTTGTCACCGGGGATCTAGTTGACTTAAGTCTTAGGCAGTCTGTCTCCCTTGGGCAAATAGTTACTGAGCAAGCAGGGAAGTTTCCATGAAAAGCAGGGGTGATCCATGACGACAGAGGTCCAGGGCACTGGGGGCAATGCGGATGTTGCTAGGTGATTTAGTGAAGCAGCATCATTGCAGGATGGTACACAAAAGGAAGTGCCAAATGCCGGCAAGTGAGAGCTGGAAGTCTAAGCATATGCTAACTGAGGAAGAGAGAAGGCTCTTCGCTAAGTCATGTATATTCCAGGGCCTGAACATGGAAGGATTTTTATATTGCAGTTTAGATACTTTAGCCACAGTGAAACTCTGTCAAAAACATCTCTATGGGATTCATTTGTTCTCATTCATTAATTCATTCCCTTGACAAAATTTATTAAGCATCTATTATGTGTAAGACCTTGAAGCTAGGGTAGTAAAGACAGACACCCCTAGCCCTACGCTTATGGAACTTAATGTAGCTCTCCCGATGTATCATTCAGAAGAGAGCTATAGAGCAAACATGATAGAACATCTTTTTAAAGTTCGTGTTTGTATTAGTCTAGCTAGAGCTGCCATAATAAAAAATATAAAAAAATAAATAAAAAATACAGACTGGGTTGCTTAAACAACAGAAATTTATTTTCTCACAATTCTGGAGGCTGAAAGTCCAAGATCAAGGTGTTGACAGGTTTGGTTTCTCCGGAGGCCTCTCTCCTTGGTGTGCAGATGGCTGTCTTCTCACTGTATCCTTGCATAGCTTTTCTCTGTGCGGGCGCGTCCCTGCTGTCTTTTTCTCTTCTCATAAGCACTTCAGTCATACTGTATTAGGGCTCCGCACTTACGATCTATTTAACCTCAATTACCTCCTCAAAGGCCCTGTTGCCTAATGCAGCCACATTGGGGGTTAGGGCTTCGATACATAAATTTGGGGGAAACACAATTCAGTTCATAACAATATCAATGTTCGAGGTTGACTTTGGTTGAAATCCCACCTCTTTGCCTTATCAACTATGTAACTTTGGTCACATCACTTAACCTTATTAAAGCTCAGTTTCCTCTTTTGTAAAAGTGACTGGTAGTACATTTCTTAGGCTATCATGAGGAATAAAACAGGTAATGTTTGTAAAATGCTTAACAGTGTCCAGTAGGTGCCCCAACCTCACTCCCTACGTCTTTCCTTAGCTGCTCACAAAAGATACTTTTTGCTTTCTTTGGGCAATAAATTTGACTTTATTACGTCTTCCAGTGAATCTACTACTAAATTAGGCTTTTCTCTCTTTTTCTGAATTTCGCTACTCTGACCATTTCCAGAAACAAAATATCTACTGGAATCTTCAGCTCTAGCCCTCATTGTGGAGGATGAAGAATAGGAAAATATTGAGCTTATCACATACCTCTTAAGTGGGAAAAGGTAATTATTCTGTTTCCCAAAACAAAGAAATTTGGCATTTTCAACTGCCATTTTACTCAATATTTCTTAAAACAGAGTAAGCTATTTGGAAAAATTAAAACTAAAATATTTTAGAAATTTAATCAAGCAAAACTGATTTCAGTGATTTAAAAAATGTTAGATAATTTCAAAGTTACCAAATAAAGATGCTGTATGCAGAATTATTTGATCCACAGCAGATAACTCATTTTAAAAAATACACTTTACCTGATGCAATGCAGAAGTTAAAATGATTTTTAATTTCTTTTATCATTTTACTTTTATACAACATGCTAAAGTGGCACAGAATCAGTCCTGTGATGAAAAACCTCTGTTTATTTGTTGAGTCTGGTGTCTGTCAGTGGGTTTCTAGGGGCAGCTGATCATTATTTAAGCTTAAACTCAATTATTCAGCAATGCCCCATGGGCCTAGCAGCAGCATAGCATAGCAGCAAGAGATTACTAAACTGCTTAGTATTGGGTGAGGAATTTCATTTGCCAACTCCCAAGGTGAAATGTTCGAGCCATCCGAGGAAGGGTAGCCTACCACATTAAACATGCACAGTGCATCTGAAACCTGTTTTGTTAATGGGCACAATAGCATTACGTTTAACTCTGGGAATATTTCCGAGGAAGCAACAGGCTGCATTTAGATTATACGAAGTGTAGGCTGTGCCTAAGTTCCTTTTATTCTAAGTCATTCCCTTTCCATTTTAAATATCTTCACATCGACTGTCAGGACAGGTAGCTTAATTTCTATCATGTGCAGCTTTTCAGAGCATTAGCTTTGTTTCAGGTTCCAATGATTGAGCTATGCTGGATGTGCTTGGAAAAGCCTCCAAAGGCCCCACATTCATTCAGGAAACTCCAGTTGAACTAGATCCATATGTTGCTAAAAAAAAATGTGCCTTTCTGATTGGAGGTAGTTTCTGGCTTCCAGCATTTTCACAGATGATTTTTGTTCTTTGATGTGCTGCTAAATGGAAAGTAATGTTAGAATCAAAACTCTGAGATTTTTTTTTCTTAGTTGATATTTACCAAGAGCTTACTACTTCCAGCATTATGTTGTGCTATGTTAATCACTTTACATGCATTAACTAATTTAATGCTAACGATAATCCTATGAAGAGGGGATATCTCCATTTTTCTCAGGGCTTGGATCAGTTAATGAACTTGCCCAAGTTTGAACATTTTGTGAGTGGAAATGCTGATTTTCAAC